>SEYY01023708.1:167500-235000 GCA_009176605.1 Armadillidium nasatum
ATCAAAATTTCAAAATGTTGATAAAAATTGAAATTTCAAAATATTGAAATATCAAATGGTTAGACAACTTAAACTAAGCCATATATATATATATATATATATATATATATATATATATATATATATATATATATATATATATATATATATATATATATATATATATATATATATATATATATATATATATATATATATATATATATATATATATATATATATATATATATATATATATATATATATATATATTAGCTTTTACTTTATGCATAAAAGGAAAGTTGGTAAAAGGTTTTATATAAATAATTACAAAAACTAATAAAATTGCATAAGATAAAGAAAGGAGCTGTTATTAAACGAACTGTTGAAGGATTAGAATTTATCCATGAATGCTAACTTGAGGGGAAGAAGGAGAGTAGGGGAGGAAAAAACAAAAAAAATTATTAATCTAAATTTAGAATGGGAGGGAGGGTAAAATAATGTTTGAGAAAATCTGGAATTTTCAGATATGACAGATCCCACAAATATATGAGACCACACAATTAAATATTAAATATGAAATTTATTGCCTTAAATGACTAAAACTTTAGACTAGTTTAAATATAGATGAATATTTCGATTTCATAAGCATCTTGCTAAAGATTTTAACATTTGGTTGTGTATATTAGTGATTTTAGTATATTATATATTTGTAGGTGTTATTTGAGTAGTTTCAAATGTTAAATATTAAATTCTGTTGTAAAGAGATGATCATTCTCGTTATTAAATTTTATATTGTGTAAAGTGCCAGTATTTATATAGTTTTATTTATGCAAAAATGACTTTTCCGGCAATGCTCAAGAATTTTTCTAAAATTTATAATCTAAGTAGGATTTAGAAAGAGTAAACTAAACAATTATTTGAAAGGATTAAGGTTGTTGAGTTAATTTTCAAACTCTCCAAATCTGAACTAGATTCTCCAGCCACAATTTTAAATCTGACTTTATCCAAAAATGGCAAGTTTTAATTTCGATTTCACAACAATGGAATATTTAAAAGATTAAAGGTAACTGTTCTTAGAAAGATCCTTCAAAACTACAATATATTGGTTTAACAAATTCTGTTGAAACAATACAGCTCTCTGTTCAGCTGCTTTTGTTGATCAGACAGGCACAAATATTGAACTCTATGCATGATCCATTCAGGCATATATCTTTTTCCTTAACTATTTTTAAATTTACCAAATCACAAATTTTTTTTTTTTTTGACAAACATTACTAAATAAATAAATTTTTATATTTTCAATATAAAAAAAAAAAAAAAAATTTCTGAATTTACTTAAATAATGACCCATAGATTTTGATATGTAATATTTTTTTTATACTACAGCAAAATTTCTAATTTTCTCATGGATTAGTTACTTTACTAACTTTAACATATACTATTATAAATTTAACATTTTTTACTTAAAGGTAGATATAAGGATAAATATTTCAAACAGTTGAACTGCTGAATAAATATTTTGAAAACTTGTTCCTAACTTTTACTCAAACCAGTTCAATCTTTTTCAGATCCATATTTAATAAATTTTAAAACTATATTAATATTCTGGTTAATATGGCTATAAATCTGCATTTTTCATCACGCTGCAATTCATTAGAAGAACCTTCAAATAATGATGAATCGAATAGCAATACCTCAAATACTTATCTTCCAGATCTCTCAAATTCTATTCATTTATTGCCATGTTTTATTGACTATAACGGAGAAGCTGCGGTTGAGAAGTATTTTCATAAATATATTTCGGTAACAAAAAATTCTAATTCTCAGATAGGTAAGTAGTAGAATAAAAGGTGTTTTTTTAATATATATATATATATATATATATATATATATATATATATATATATATATATATATATATATATATATATATATATATATATATATATATATATATATATATATATATATATATATATATATATATCCAAAATTACCAGTAATTAGTTAATAAAAATTTCACCCATGCCAGGACAGGACTCTGACCATTCGTTACCAACTACACCATCATTAGATGAGTTGGAAGTGATTCAAGTCTTTCTTGAGGTGAAATGTTTGACTTCATTATTGCTCATTTTGATGCGACAGTTGTCATGCCTATGTTGGCATTATTTAACTTTTTAAGTTGGTTGTCCTGTAATTCAAGGATACTTCCTGTAGAATGCCATTCGACCTCTTTGAAGGATGTCTGAAATACCTTAGGATTTTAATAAGTAGGGTTTGCTTCGTGATTTAAAAGTATATAGCTTGAATATAGTTTTATGATTCCCCCTCTTTATTCATAAAAGCAGTTTCATTGACAGCCAAGCTGCCTTATCCTCTTTTATATATATATAACAGAAAATTATATACTTATACTTATGTATATATTATATGCATTGTATTATGATATTTTTCCCCCCTTGTTTCTGTATCTGTATGCAGGTGCACGGTTCCTTTGCTTGTAAGAGGCTTTCATGTAGGCCATGTCCCATGGTGGAGTGGTAGAAATGGTGTTTTTTTTTTCTGTATGGTTTTTGAATAATCTTGAGCATATTAAAAAAAAAAAAAAAAAAAAAAAAAAGATATATTGTCATTATCAGATTTCCCTAATATACCTATTTGAGGATTTACAATTTAATTTTTTGGGCAGAGTCTTGCCAATGCACATACCCTTTGCCAATATAGTCTTTGTTTCCCATTTTAAACTGTTACCCAATTTTCCAATCTAGCACTTACCTTCTTATCTTTGTCTTTTTACCATACGGAACAAACTTTCGCAATGAATTGAGAAATTTCAGATACCTCTTTACATTTAGGTTCCCCTCAAGAGAAATTCGCAAAGTTACATGACCAATGTACCTTACCTTTACTTACGGTTGCACCCCCCCCCCCTACACACACACACCAGATCCTGAATTGAATATAGCACGCTGCTCTTAAGTAAAGAGTGTTGAATTACAGTGATCATCAGGTTGCCTTCCTAGTAAAAACAATATCAAGATTATAAAAACTCTGATCCTCGTTACTAGCTTTAGTTGATGACATTTCGATAACTTCTTCCATGATATGTCATGGAAATATGGTTGGGTTCCCTTGAAAGCTTTTGGAACATACATAAAGGAACTACTCGTCACCAGTAAATGCCACTTCCCTCTAACATAATTACCCTTCATTCTACGAGTTCTTGTTTATTATTGTCTTCTTGTGTCCTATTTTCATTCAAATCGGCTTTGGATGCTATGACGTCCGTACTTACATTTGACAGGCCGAATTTATCCTATCTTATCCTTAATTATCCTATATGCATGTTAGAACAAAATATTATTGAGATTTGCTCTTTGAATTTATGAATTGAGGAGGTGGATAGATATGCAAGAGGGTTCCTTTCTTCGTACCCCTATTGCTACATTGTTTTCTAATCTCAGTCCAACATCTGAACAACCGCATGCAGAGAGGTATCAATTTTCACATTCTTACAAGAAGCCTAATTGAATGACTTATCCACTGGCATTATCAAAATTACCACATGCCATAAAAATACAATTTTTACATTTCTGAAAGGCTTGTTTTAGACACTATCTGCCATAGGTCTAGTACACTGTCCATGAATGACATTCTCATTTCTTCTGGAGTAGATGCATATTATAGTACATCCACGGAAATTGAAGTGCGTGACCCCTCCTATCTCTTTGTAAAGCTCCAGCGAATATATCTCTTGTAGGAGATCAGCATTGTCTTGATATTAGAATCATTAGTTGGTAATAACAGAGCGTCAACACAGCTATTTTGACAGTTGATTTTTTTAATAATATTAATTTAAGATTCTTTCTGATTTTAATGCCAAAGTAATTTGGGCTTGATTTTCTTTCTTTACCCTTTCTGGTGGTTTGAGGGTTTCTATATTGTTCATCTGTAGAACCCAATAAGAATAAATATCGTTGTATGTAAATATAACTCATTTCTCAGGGTAGACGAAATGATTAAAAATTGTCGAGATTTTTTTGGCATAGTTTGAATAATAGTTGACTGAACACAAAAAATATATATATTTTTTTTTTTTAGATGTTAAAAATTAAATTTAACTACATTTTGGTGTGTGATAAGCAGTTATATTTGCTATTTATTTTTATTTTAGGGCATTATCTCCCTATTTCTTTTATCCCATGCAATAATACACTATAAATTGATAACATTAACCCTCTCTTACCATACCACTTACTCTTATGGCATGTCATATGGACTTCATAAGGAGGAATTTAAATGCATATGGGTCAGCAAAGTACATGCTGAGTTATAAAAGGATAATATACAATTGATACTCAATACATAGATAGGGCGTTCCCTGCTCATAACTTTATTATGTTCTATACTAACGCATGCATAGTTGCATTATTTTAATAATTTTTATTTCCTTTCAAATTAACAGAATACACAGGTACCTTTCGTGGTTACCCGTTAAAAGGTGGTTTAGCTTCCTCCCCAGAAGGCTTTTCATTTGCTCTTATGAAGGACCTGAATGGTAGTGGTGATATAGAGTCACGAACACTGAAGGAGTGTGAAAGATTTGACAAATTCACGTGCTGGAATGTCAGTGATAGCCCTACATCAAGAGATTCTTTGTTTAAAGCCTTAAAATGGGTCGATATTGCCAAAATTGTAAGTTTGTTCATGTTTCTTATAAGTGAATTAGAATTTTTACATAGTTTGATTACGTTAAATTTTTCAGATGAAATATTATTTTTCATAATTATATTTAATATTCTAATTCTTAAAAATAATTTTTTTGATATATGAAGATAAAATAAAACTATAAATCTTTTATATTATCATTTTAGATAAAGTAAGAAATTGATTTTACTTTATATATATCTTTAAAAATCACAACTATTGGCTAGTTATTAATTATTGTTTTTATTTTCAGATTCACGAAGATTGAGAACTGGGGAAGAAAGTTCTAAAAATTTTATTTATATTAAATATACCTCATTTTACAGTTTCCTTCCAGTAACTGTATAAATCTGCCTCTAAGTACTATACAGAGCCTTGTCAGATCTGAAACATTAGATTAAGACCTTGTACTATTAAAACTAATTTTAAAAAATAAATTTATTAAAAGATTTTATAACAAAAATATAAACAAATCTATTTTTCAAAATTTCATACAATTTTTCCCGTTATATGTATTTAATTAATAATGCTACTAAATAGAATAGAGAATACAAGTTGAATATTAAAATGAATTACAGAGCTTTAAATTTCACAGTATCATTGAGCTTAAAAATATCGGACTTTAATTTTTTTATTATTAAATTACTGAAACCTTCAACACAATTTAATGTATAAAGTAAATTTTTTTTTTTTTTATTTTTTTTAATTTAATACTTTTTTTTTAAAATATTTTTGGTTTTCTTTAAAATTTAAATAGTAACTTTGTTCAGTCACGTTTTTATATATTAAATAATTATGATTTAAATAAACATTGTTTAGTTATTAGGAGAATAAGCTTACTAATAAAATTTTTCCCTTTATTTTTTAAAAATAATCCTCAACCACCCCACTTACACTCACTTTGGCTTGGGTACCCTGGGTACTTTTCGAAAGTAAGTTTTGTATTGACGTGACATATTGATGAAAAAATACTCAAGATTATCATCGAAGTTTCACTATGAGTAAAAACTTAACACAGATAGAATTTAATAAAACTAGTGTTAAAAAAAATAGTTTTCCAAAAACAAAACGGTAAAGGTTTTGAATAAACGAAAGATTCTCAGAGATGATGAAGAGCAAAAAAGATTATTTATTCACTAGTGATCCGAGATTAGAAAATATTTTTTGGAAAAACATTAATACTGTGACCCTCTTCAGCACAAGTTCAAAGGGGCAAATATGATGCTGAAAGGCAGAAAAAAAAACGAGCAAGATTGGAATCACAGGTGAAAATGAGTAATGACAAGGTCTGAGAAAACAATGAGATATTTACATGAAAATACAATGCTAGGCATAAAAAAAAGTTCTGAGATATGGGAAACAGTTAATGGAATAATTCGTAGAATTAGAGGGAAGGATTTCTTCGAAGAAAAAGTAAGCTTTAGTTGTTTAACAGGTGTGGGAAGACTGATAAAGGAAGTAACACGAGGTAAAACTTTTAAAGCAAGCAGACATTTTTAATTTTCAATAGATCATTTTTTCTAATTTATAGAACAGGTTTTGCAAGTTTCTACTACGGTTCATTTCCGACACTAACACCAGAACGAAATTTAAAGGAGAAAAAAAAAAAAAAGTACACCTCTGTACCAATCACTGAAACCCTTCTTGCCATAGTAGGATTTTCTTTTACTTACAAGGGAAGTAAAAGGAAAGAAGACCTCTAGTTAGTCTTATTTGCAGTACCAAAAATGTCAATGTCTAGTAGTTAAGACAATTTAAAACCCAACATTATGAAAACTTTAAAAAGGTCTAAATTGCAACACAAATATTGTTAAATGAACTCGATACAAATTGTAGATGGATCACAAAATATCGTGCCCATTGTCAAAGATGATATAAATGAAGAAAGGTTGGTACCCATAATTATATGGAAGTTCTTAAGAATTAGGCTACCCAATATATATATATATATATATATATATATATATATATATATATATATATATAATAATATATATATATATATATATATATATATATATATATATATATATATATATATATATATATATATATATATATATATATATACTGTGTCCTGTGGTACAATGTATTTCTCAACCAATCATTTTAGTAATAGTAATTATTTTCCATAGAATGAACATTATGAGTTGGTTTGAATACGTAATGGTAGCTTGACAAAATTGTACTACCATCCATTGTTACAGTCTCTTAAATGCGAATTTTGCATTCAAATTTAAGTAGATATTCTACCATTAATTAAAAAAGTATCTCAACTTTCGTCTACAATGGTAAGCATCCTAATTTTATCCAAATGTGAGCCAACTGTATCCAAATACTGACGTTCACGCATTGGATGTTGCCCATCCTTGTTCTGATTGATGTATTTGCTGAATTCCTGTGTTGTACTTCCATAATAGTTAATCTGACCAAGAGAATAAATAAGAAAAAAAAAGCTTCAGAAAAATAAACAAATAATATTAAATTAAAAAAGTATTAAATCATTAAATAACAAATATCAAAATAATTCCTTTTCTTTTCTACAGTTTTTTTTATTTTTTTTAGTTATCGATCATAATTAATATAGTAACTATTTTAGTCTTTACTAAAATAATATATATATATATATATATATATATATATATATATATATATATATATATATATATATATATATATATATATATATATATATATATATATATATATATATATATATATATATATATATATATATATATATATATATATATATATATATAATATATATATAATAAAAATTAATATATAATAACAAAAAATATTAAATATAAAAGGAAAAATTGAGAACCACCACCACATCCATCCATCCTATTTCCTGCCTATTTTAATTTTATTTAAAAAAAAAAAAAAAAATACTAAAATAAGTCAAAATGGATGTTCAGCTTAAGAAAAATACGAAATTTAAATTAATGACATGATTAACATTCAAAAATACCTACAATAGTTCATGATATACAATGTCGGACTTGTAATATGGATGGAGATAAGATTGTTAGATTTTAGATGATAACATATATAAGATATGAATTTAAATATAAACCGAGAGAGAAAGAGATAAGTCCGAGCATTATCAATGTTGCTCGCCCTATAGTTTTGTTACCAAATCTACCACTGCCAAGGTCTAACCTGACAGAAGTTCTATTATAAAATAATAAGTTTTCTGTCACAAATAAGAGTATATTATTATACCTGGTTATGAACGGAAGCTTCGACTGCACACTGAAGGCATTTAATTCTAAGATTATGGAATTTTTCAGCCTCCGTCAATAATTTTGAATGCAGGTCTCGAAGTTGACGAACATTTCTCTCCTTTTCAACTAAAACGTCCGTAGTACGCTTGCCCTTCGAAATACAAAAAATATATCTATATATATATCAACATAGAAGAAATAAAAGATTTAGAATAATATACAAGAGAATATGAAACATTAAAACTTAAACAAAATTCCCTATGCAGATGTCAAGCTGAGATTTGTTTAATTCCATCTAGACATTTATTTTAAGTTTTACCAAAAATTAAAATAAGTTTACATTTTATATTACAATGTTAAAAATTATTTCAAAATGATATATATATACGAGATCACAGGCTAATAATACGGTTTTGTCTTTATAAAGCTGATGAAATACTATCTTAAAAGTTGGGATCTTTATGACCAGTAAGATTATAATGTATAATTCCTTTTTAATAATTGAAAGTGATTTTTAATTGGTGGTCTATCCTACGTTGTGAGCCATATACCTCTTCCTGTATTATTAAAATTATTCTTGCATACAATTAAGTTTTCATACAAGATTTATCAGTACTTTACCGAATTTTTCTACAATGATACATAATGTATATTCTAAGTCACTTCAAGTGGTATAGAAATACTATTACTGAAGAACTAGGTTAAAACAGGCATTTCGGGAAAATTGGTTTTCAAATATAGAATAATGTTTCAGAGAAAAGGAGAAGAAAGTATTGAAAAAGGAATAAATATATAAGTTGCGAGGAAGAATAATTAAAAAATTAGAGATAAACTAAATCAACTGATGAGAATTGAATAAATAACAAATCGTAAAGTATAAGCAAAACATTGACAATACTTGTTATACACGAAAGAAACATGGATAGTGTATAAAAGATGCCACAATTTTTTCTCCAATTTAATTTAGAGCTAAACACAAATAAGGAGAGTAATGGAACACTTCCATGGTCAGAAAAACAGAAAGAGATTGGAGAGAGAGAAGTCGAAAAGGTCAAAAATTACCAAAAGCAGAATACATGGAACCACCCCAGAAATGCGAAGCATATTTCACGCAAGAAGGAACAAGGCCCCTATAGAGATCAAGCAACTGATGTGGCGTGAAGATCTGAAGGTGCCTCAAGCCCTGAACACAACCAATTTTTAGAAGCTTATTTTGTAACAGAGATATTGTGATCATTCAAGAAAGATCATGAGAAAATAAATATCAAGAATATAAGAACAAAAAAGGCTTATGACATAAATTTTTAAAAAAATGTTTTTACATAAAACAAAAATTATTTTCAAGAGTTTTATCTATTTCATCATTTGATTAATTTATTATGCAAAACCATATAAAAAATTTAAATATATTTGTACAAAATAACAAAATTTCCAATTTCTGTGAGAGATGGAGAGAAGAAAGAAAGACTGAGAGAAAGACTGAAAGATAAATAAAGACAAACAGAGACAGAAAGAGATTAAGAGCAAACAAAGACCCAGAAAGAACAAACCTTTAATTTCAACCGATCTAATCTATCTTGGCATTTCTCTATCTCCGACACAAGTAGATCTCTCTTCTTCCGAAACGTATTTACATCTTCATACAATAACCGATACTGTTCAGGAGTCGAACCAAGGACTTCGTGTGCAGTATTACTAGCTTCATCTGAATACTTCTTGACCTTAGGTAAGATGCATGAATAAGCACTTAAAAATATAAGGTAGTAGTAGTATTAATAATAATAATAATAATAATAATAATAACAGCACACAGGTACAATGAATTATCAAATAATTTTAGGAAAGTTAAAATTATAACTGTAACTTTCATATATGTTTTCAATTATTATATAAGAATTACTCAATACTATAGATAAGGGTTGAATATTATAATTTGTGAGCTTTATTGTTGAAAGACTTTAAAGTTTTATAAAAAAAATATATATTGTAACTAGTGCAACTTATTACAAATTGATTTTGTAAATATATTCGGGAATTATCTCCCAAATACATGAATTCTGATACACATAGTATGAAGGTTTTTTTTGTTTTTGTTTTTGTTTTTTTAAGAAACTTTATTTGTTCATCGATTTCATTCAATAACTATGCCATATTTCCTTCCTACTGCAGGGTTTTCTTTTTCTCCATAATTACGGCTATATTCATATATATATATATGACCTGGTGCCCTATAAAATTCTATGCCATTTGTTAGGCATAAAATGTCTACTCAGTATTTGATAATTAAAAGTTAAAACCTGAGAGAAAAGTTAGAAATACTGTGGAGCATCATTGTTATTATCACTCACTTTAATCCATGTTAACAGTTAACAAGTCATGCAATCCAAAAATAAAACAGGTGAAAATAAAATAATGAAATAAAAAAATATATAAACCATCACAATATCTTTTTCATTTAGTTTATAGGCGTCAAGAGATGACACACGAAAATAACTCCTTGTCCATGATAAATATTATATCCAATACTAAAAAAAAAAAAAAATAAATAAATAAAAATAAGTTTAAGCAAATTAAAAAATTATTATTATTTAATTAAAATATTAGTTTAATAAGTTTTAAATCAGTGTGTTACGAAAATTAAAAAGGACTCTATTAAACTTTTTTTTTTTTTTTTAAAGTTATACCTATAGATAACATTTAAAATTTAATTCATATTTTTATTTAATAGTAATCAACAAGTTATTTTTTCAACTTTATTTCAGTTTATTACAAAAATATTGCACAGATTAACTGAGGTAAGTATAACTGTCCTTACAAATAGACTAAAAAACATAGACAGTTCATTAAACTAAACCAACAACACAAAGCAATAATAAATAACTCTTACCATAGAAAACAAAATTAAACAAAGAAAACAATATTTTAATTACCTCAACAATAACTGACAAATACTCATCAATTATTATCCGTAATTCTGGTGAATGTACAGCAATATTTGAGTCGCCCAACAATTTTAACAACTTTTCTTCGGTTCCTTGAATCTCTTTCAGAGTGTAGCAATACTTCCCGGCCTCAATGGACAATCTGCCAAATGCCTCCTCTGATCTTTTGATATATATATATATATATATATATATATATATATATATATATATATATATATATATATATATATATATATATATATATATATATATATATATATATATATATATATATATATAATATATATATATATATATATATATATATATATATATATATATATATATATATATATAATAATATATAATATATATATATATATATATATATACGAATATTTTTAATTTTTAATATTATTTATTAATATATATATATATATTATATATATATATATATAATATATTAAAATATACAAACACCCAATCAGGAAATTAAAACGCAAATTTTAAAAACAGAGTGAGGCTTTTGAAGGAGCAACTGTCCTTCCTCTTTCAGGCTCAAGTTTAATACTCCTAGGATTAATTAAACTTGAGCCTGAAAGAGGAAGGACGGTTGCTCCTTCGAAAGCCTCGCTCTGTTTTTAAAAATTTGTTTTTTTAAATTTCCTGTGGGGTTTTAATTATATATATATATATATATATATATATATATATATATATATATATATATATATATATATATATATATATATATATATATATATATATATATATATATATATATATATATGGTTCATTGGTGCATTCAAATGAAAGGAATTATCTGACTAATTTAAATACCTGATCCAACATAGCTTTGTCGAAAAAAAAGTAAATAAATACATAATTTAAGTCTAAATAAAAAATAAACAAATAAAAAATTGATAACTATGATAAATACAGGATTTTCTAGTAACATTCAAACTTAAATATGTTAAAGCTCTCAATATATAGACCATACTATACTTTAATAAAAGGTTTTAACCATTTAAAAACATGAACATATTATTTGATAAAAGATAAGCTTATATAAATATTTATATTGCCAATACCAATTTCATATAGACAACGTTGAATGAAGGGTAACAATGAATGATAAAGAAAATAAAAAAGTTTCTATCAAACTAAATAAAAACCAATGACTTCTTTTTTATTGAGAGGAAAAAAATTGACATACTCAAGGGAAAGAAAAATAAAATTTATCAGTAAATTTTTTTTTTTTTTTTTAAATATTAATAACGTTAAAATCATAGACAGAAAACAATAAAAAGATACACAGTCTAATTTTTCTTCTCAACCCATTTTGTAAAACATACACTACTGAGCACACGAGAAGGATACTTTACAGCAACTATATTTTCATAGATACAAAAGTTTCCATTTAAAAATATTATTTAACAACTTACTTCATAATATCTAGCCACAAATTATTTAATGCCAAATCTTCATGATGCGTCAGAATTCCAACAGCAGGCTTAGGCATTCCATCAATAGAAGAAATATTCCTAGAAAACCTGAGGGAGTCTTTAAATGACTTCATCGCTTAAATATTTGTAAGAGATTAATATGACTATTTTAAGTCAGCACAGGATACAAATGCTATAGAAAAAAATACTGTTATTACCATTATTATTATTAAAAAATATCCTCAAAGAAAATTTTATGATAAACAGTAATATAGTTTGATAATAAAACAAATAATGGGACAGTCTCAAAAGGTCTGTGCTGTAATTTTTTTTTCTAATATTTTATTTCCAATTTTGTAAAGAGATTAACACATTTTTAAAAGCTTACACACTATAAGTTGTATGCATAAGTAGAATGAAAGTGTTTTTTATGGTTTGCGCAAGCTTAGATGCTTAGCTTTGTACTGGTTACTTAAGGAAGTAATATTTTTCTGAAAATTGATAATTTTAAAAAGTGTGTGTATGGTACAAAAACGTCTATGAATGAGATGAAATTTACTGAAATAAATGACAATTACCATCATTTCTAATTATTTTTACTTTGAGGAACTTTGAACTCAAACATATTATTTTCCCATATATTTAACTTTTACTTCAACTGTATTTAAAGAAAAAATATTTATAAACACATTATATGAGATCTAATAAGGCTTGCAATATCACATTTTTATTTTAAAACAAAAAATTGATTTAAAAAAAACAAAAAATCATTTTGCATTATACTTCATTAACCTGAAAGGCTGGGTTAACAATGCATTATCATAGTAGCAACATGATTGAAATCCATCATCAGCTTTTTGTTTTGTTTTGTTTTTGAGAGCAGACCTCACCTACGAGGGCATATGCCATCCCTCCAGGCAGACAAAATACTGCCCTTCAGGCCACCACCAGTTCAGAGCGAGTGAAAATAAAATAAAAATCAAATAAAAATAAATAAAATAAAAATCAAGCCTCAGCTTGTAAAGACTACCTTGTTACGTTGTAAAAAATTTCTTTTGTTCTCAAGCAAGAGAACCTGGAACTTGAAGGCACATTTTTAAATTTTTTTGGATAAAAGTTACAGAGGGAGACACCAAAGAGTCTTGGTCAATCTAAGTCAGTAATTATATTCTATTGATTTCGGAAGTGGAGTTTAGGTACCTCTTCAAGTTATAACTTTTGGAAATTATTTAGATGCGATTCCCTGACCATCCAGATCATTTTGGAGGGATGTTCTTTGAACACTATATGCAGAGCAATCTAGCAGGAAGTGTGTTACAGTTTCAGGACCGATCTTGCAAGACGGACAAATATCAATATCCGATATTCTGAGGCAATGAAGATATGCATTTAATCCACAATGTCCTGTCTTAAGTCTGAAGATAGCAGTGGCTAGTCCGAGATCACATTTAGGATTGGGAGGTGGGGAGTCTATTGAGTATAACAAGCCCAGACTGTGAGTTTGTAGGAATGTATTGGATTTGTCCTCCTGGTGGGAATCCAGCAACTGCTTTAGTGTAATATTCTTCACTCTCAAGAGGAAAATCATCCATGTTACAATGGGAGTGGGCCAATTTGGCTGCTTTATCCACAGTCTATGCCTAATAGTAAAAAAATAGGATTAACCTACCAAAAATCTAATATTCATGAAGTATATATATATATATATATATATATATATATATATATATATATATATATATATATATATATATATATATATATATATATATATATATATATATATATATATATATATATAAAATAACTGAACAAAATTTTATAATGATAATGATCGCACAACCTTGTCATACTAGAAACTCAAAGTATATTATTAGTTTCAAATCCCTATGCATAGTTCCAGTCAAACTCGCAACAGTAGGTATGCTGTTTTTCAGCAACCTGGTCTCATATAAAAAAATCCACTACTGTCAGCTCCATAATTACCAGTTTTTATATACTTGTGTTAGTGTTCTTGTGTTTTAATTTTATTTTACATATTTTTTAATTTTACATACTTAAAAGTGGTGTTGGTTGATGTTAGACTTGGGTCTACTGTTAGTAAATTAGCTTATCATGGGAAAGGGTCGTGGTGGTGGTAAAAAAAAATAAATAAATAAATAAAAGAAAGTCTAAAGAGAATTCCATTTTTGAAGATAAAAAAATTCCAAGTTCAAGTAATTCTAGTATCATATCCATATCAATTAATGGTTTGCTTTTTTCAATATAATAGGCTGAACAGGGTATAGGTGAGAGGATACAAGCACTCAACAGTTTGATGTCACTCCCGTGTCACTCCTTTGGATACTGCACATTTTGGTTTTGCTAATACTTGGGTTCAACTGAGCATATTGGGGAGTGGAAAACGATTTTGTACTACAACACCATGAAACATGAACAAAATGTAATTAACAATGAATAATAACTACAACCATTTAACAACACACTGTATGACTTCAATGACATTATTATTTGGCCATGCATTTTATCATTTTGCTGGCGCTGCATCATATCAGCGTTGCAACACGGTAAGGAGAGCATCTTGAGCTCTCATAGCGTGTGGACGCTCTGAACTCGTGATGGCCTGACGGGCAGTATTTTGTCTGCCTGGGAGGAAGGCATATGCCAGCATAGGTGAGGTCCGATCTCAAAAACAAAAGAAAAACGATTTAGTATGGTTGGGACGATTTACTATGGTTGGTTTGTTTTGTAGAGAGCGGATCTCACCGACGAGAGGATATGCCGTCCTTTCAGGCCATCACAATCCAGAGTAAATGAACCACGTCTCCACGCAATGAGAGCCCGTGATGCTTTTTAACTATGGTTGAGACTTGAGAGTAGGGACCAACCGGGGTCAGGATTCTGGCCGGGGTTGCCTAAAATTTGTAAAGAAGTCAAAAGCACTGAAATTTTAGGTTAACAAAATTAGATATAAATTGAATTGAGCTTTATTTAATTATAAGGAAGGAGTAGAATAGCCAACATTCACTTAAATTAATGATTATATGCATTTTCTCTGAAAAAAAAATTAGAAAATTATAGATTTTGTATAATAAAAGTTTAAAAAAAGTACAAAAATGTTTCAATTTTTTTTCTGATTCACAATAGTGATACAACAGGTTATACATATCATTGTTAGTTCATTTCCATGTATCAAACTTGTATCAATTAGCTACATTATTTCAAATTTTTTTTTTTATACTTTGTCAATTTGGTTAAAAGATCAGCTTCAGCAGTATGGGAGTACTGGAGTACTTTACAATGTTTCAGGATAGGACATGGTACTATGGATAGGCTTGAAATAGCTAAATGTATCATCTGCAGTCAGAAAATTAGAAGAGGATGTCCGGCCGGGTGCCCCAAGTAAATATTTTTCAACCAAATCTTTATGGGGCATCTAAAATCAATACACAAAGATGAACATTCACTAGCAGAAAAAGAACGGTCAAAAGAAACAGAAAAAGAAAATATTGAAGAAAAAAAACAAGAAAAAAATCTTAATTTTCTTATATTTGTTTGAAACTTTTTATTATTATTTGACTGATTGAGCTGAAATTTTCAGGATATATTCATTTTTTTCCCTAAGTTCTGAGTTGATTTCGAGCATTTTTCTGAGCCTATAACGGTTTGAAAGTTAATTGGACCCAAAGTTGAAAAAAATGAATAACGGGGTCAAACCCCTGGTCCATATGAGTGGAAAATTTAATTGAAAAATCTTGGCCCCAATTTCTTGAATTAGTGAGAACAGATTTTTGATTCCACGTCTAGAAAAAAAATTGCAAAAATCGTACCCTTCCGTAGAAAAAAATAATTTAAAAAAACGCCACCTACTAATTTTTTTATTTTTGGATATCGTTTAAAGGAGGGACATGACAACAACTTTTATTTAGTGCATTATTAAATGTTATTTGTTTGAAGCGAGATATTGTCTCTCAAACTATGGACATTTTTGAAATTTGGTCACCTGCGCTCACCTGAGGGATCTACATTAGATTCGGAATTGGGTGGGTTTTCTTTTATCTTTAAATAATGACCCCTCCTTGAAAAGGATTCTGCCCGTGAGTGGCGACAACATGTAAAAAAAATAATAATAATAATTTACTTTATTTCATAATATTTCGTTTTGGTAGTTCCAATATATTAAGTAAATATTTTTTTTTTTTTTTTTTTTTTTTTTTTTTTTTTTTTTTTTTCCCCCGCTCCGAAGTAGCTATAATTCGTATGATTCCCTCCGACACTGTTCCAGCAACCTGGCAGTGCAAATCCAAATGATATTACGACATTAAAGTAGTACGATGTGTCGGTAAATCGTGGTAATAATTATTCTTTATTAATTATTTTTATTTATTTTTTTTTTTTTGGTGTTTTTAGTTAACAAAAAAAAATTTGCGCGGCTCAATTAATGTAAATAAAAATTTTCAGACCACTTCGCCATCGTAGTTTCGATATACGAAGAAAAACAACTTATTACCCTATTAATTTTTATATATTTATTTATTTATTTTTTACATTATTATTACTTGTTGAAAGAGTAGATATTGACAAGATTAGGCCTATTTGGCCATTAGCGTACATTTACCCTTTAAGTCCAGGTTAGGTTAAATCGAACTAGTTTGTTAGATCTAACAAACTAGTTTGACTTAACCTAACCTGGACTTAAAGAGTAAATGTGCTAAAAGCCAGCAAATAGGCATAACCTGGCGAACGCTGGGTCTTTCAGCACATAAACATAATGCTAATAATGTTCCATAAAAATTAAAAAATGTAAATAAAGGGAAAAAAAATATTTTCACCACTTCAATATACATATTTAACTTTATTTCATAAAATTTGTTCGTAGTTTGGTATATGTAATAAGAATTTTTTAATTTTTTTTAGCTCTGAAATAGCTGTAAAATTCAATCTAACACTGATGCAGCAACTTGGTATTGCATAGTCAAATGAATGTACATTATTAAAGTTGTAATTTGTGTTGTTAAATGATTATACTTATTATTCTGTTAATTAAATTCTTTCACATTTTTTGATATTCTTCACTCTAACTCTCTCTGGTCCCTTTCTGCCCATTGTATGGTTGTGTCACCTTAAAGTAGTTATAAATATAATGGACTGATCTTTTGAACTCTCTTGTTGCATACCTTCATTGAGGGCTCATGTGACACTCCTTTCTACACAGTCTCATCTTTTCTCTGATCAACTCTGACTCCACAGTTAGCTGCTCTACTCAGTTTCACATGTACTCTACTGCTAAAATCTGGAACACACTCCCTTTATCCATTTTCCCAACTTTTTTATTTTCCCCCTTTTCAAACACTATGTATCAGGACATGTTGACCTTTAAATTGACTAGGTTTCCAGTTTCCCCCAACTCTAGTAGAAATTAGTAAGCCTCAGGCCTTTCCCTACCAGGATATATATATATATATATATATATATATATATATATATATATATATATATATATATATATATATATATATATATATATATATATATATATATATATATGTATACATGATTTTGGTTTTCTTTCAGAAGTTTCCTAAAACAAAATGGAGGAAAATTCATTATCTCGACGATCTGAGAGCATAGAAAGAAAACAACAAAGACTTTTTAAACGAGGATCATCATCATCATCATCGCACCATGAACTTGAGAGAAAAAAGAAAAAAAGGAAAAGGTCTAGGTCCTCCTCTTCATCTTCCTCTTCATCCTCATCTTCTTCCTCCTCCACCTCCTCCTCTTCCTCTACATCATCATCATCTTCATCTTCTAAATCTAGGAGTGATAATGAAAGGAAGAAAAAAATTTTGAAGAAGAGGGACAAAAAACTGCATAAGAAAGAGAAACGCAAGAAAAAGAGAGAGGAAAAAAAGCGAAAAAAATTGTTGAAGAAAGAAAAGAAGTTAAAGAAATTGACCAAAAAACTGAAGAAGAAGAATAGAGAAAGAAAGTTATCATTGGTAAATGGATCCCTCGTGAAAGAAGGAAATGATTCAGGAGAAACAGGAGCTATTAAAAACACTGAGGAAGAAGAGGATTCAGTTTCCAATGATGTTCTAGAGGCAAGTAAAGCGAGAGCTCCAATGACAAAAGAGGAATGGGAAAAACAACAGAGCATTATCAGAAGGGTTTATGATCCCGAATCAGGAAGACACAGGTAAAAACATCATGCTTTAACATCTAAAACATTTTTTTAGGACTGTATAACATAATTTTTTGTGTGTGTGAGTGTATGAAAAATCTTGGTTTGATAAAATAAAAAATATATGTGTTTAAAACCTATTTTTAAAAAAAAAATCTTTTTTTTTTTTTTTTTTTTTTTTTTTTTTTTAAGTAGTAGTAGTAGTAGTAGGAAGAATTAGAATCAAAAATAATTATTTACCTGGAATTAGAATCAGGAGGATAGAATAACTCTAACATTGGCTTCATGGTTCAGGAATTCTCATTGATCTTTTGTAGTTAAAGTGTTGTAGAACTATATATTAGCAATATATATATATATATATATATATATATATATATATATATATATATATATATATATATATATATATATATATATATATATATATATATATATATATATATATATATATATATATATATATATATTTATTTATTTCACTTATCACCTTTCCCACTTTCGTGGGGTGGTGCCAGCCACAATTCACTTACAAAACATCCATATATATATATATATATATATATATATATATATATATATATATATATATATATATATATATATATATATATATATATATATATATATATTAGATTAGTCAAAGGATCTGGTGAAATACTGGAAGAATGTGTTAGTAGGGAAAGGCATCAAGCCATCAACAAAGCAGCAACAAAAGGTGATGGGGAATATTTCCAGGCAACTTTGATGTCCAAGGCAAAGAATCTTTAAGAGAGTTTCCAGATACTTCTTCGAGAGACGTATGGAAGAAAGTTTTCAAGTACTTCTTCAGGAGACTTCTGAAAAGAGTATTTTAAATCACTATTGTGATTGAATTAAGGATATTGAGTATGACACTGTTTTGAAGCGACAACTTTATTTTGATAATTGATAATCTAAATTAGATTTGTCAATTATTATTTTATATGAAAGATACAAAGGTCATTATGGTTTGATCTTTGCTCTTTTATACAAAATACATCTCGCTTTAATTTTCTAATTAAATGAATTTATAAGTTTAAATACACGACACTTGACTGGGAAATTGAGTATGATGTCCATATGTTAAAAATTTTGAATTAAGGCTACTGTTCTTATGTGGGATTCAGATAACCAAAGAAAACTCCTTATTTTGGTGGTCAAAGGAGTGCAAATTGTGGGTTTTTAGTTACAATTTTCAAGCAATTAGGTGTTGAATAGAATAGTTTTATTTTAATTTAGAAATTTTTATTAATATTTAATTTTATTAATAGGCATTATATAGATTTTTAATTGTTTGTTTGAAATATATATATATATTTATATATAAAGATTAATAGTTATTTACACATTCTTTGAAGCTCTATTATTAAAAATTTGTTAATTATAAACCCTTATTTATGTCAGTCACAGTGAGTAGACAACTCCTTTATAAACTGAAAGTTAAAATTTAATAAGCACCAATGATTAATCATGCTCTCACTAGTTTGCCATTTGTTTTAAATGAAATTAATTGTAATTCATTAGCACGAGAGGTTAAGAGCGTGAAGGGGATATAAATTTGAAAGGAAAGTAAAGCCACAAATAGAAGAGCCGAATAAAATTAAAAAAAAGGGTTAAAACGACATTATCAATTTTAGGGAAGAATAAATTGTTTTGGAAGGAAATAAACAGTATCGAAAAATAGGGAAAAGGTTCTATTTTTCGTGTGAAGTAGAGAATGATGCAAAATGGAGAAAATATTTTTAGTTAATTACTAATTGCTTTAAAAGAGAAATAGGAAAAAAGAAGGCAGTATAAATTCTATTTAAAATATTAGACTGAAAATTGGGAGTTTGTTACATAGGATAAGTGTATACTATTAAAAAATAAATGAAGGTGTATTGTCAAGTTTTTAATAGTATACAAATTGAAATGTTAAAGATGTAAGTCATAAAAGTGGTGGTTAAAGTTATTATTGTGTATGCTCGGAACGAGGATAAGTGGGTGGAGAGTCCTTTAAAAAAATTATCATAAGAAACACTGGAGAGGAACGACTTGGGTTAGAGATCAGCGAGTATGGTATATTGAGTGTTTATTTTGAAAATATCGAAGAATACTCACTAAAAGTTACTACTTCGTATGTTTATTTTATATTTTGAAAAAATATAACTGTACAAAGAGGTTTCGGAGAGTGTTGGACAGATTATGGTGTAAGTATTTTATTGAAGGTGATATATCATTTTTGAGGAAGATTAAGATGTTTTAGGATTGAAAGAGTTGTTTAAAGTAAAAGTATTTCTGTGACAGGAATGTATTGTCCGGTTATTTAATACCTTGGATAGGGTAGATAAGGAAATGGAACAGTTGTTTCTATATAATGAAAATTGGATATAGCTTTCTATCGTTTGTTGGCCATACAATGGTGGTGTCTAATTCAGAATTTAAAACTACTTACCGTCTGGTAAGTGTGTTGAGAAGAGATAAGGAAAATTAACTCTGTCATTAATTCCAGTTGAAAATTAATGCAGTGCTTGAAAATTGGGAAGGACAATTTGGATTGGAAAGCAAAAGTGGGATGGTAAAAGCCTAATTGAAAAATCAGTCGTGTTTGAGGATTGAGGTTGGAGGGAAGAAGAACGAGTTTAATTATATGGTTGTGGAAGAAAGAGAGTGTTGAGTAGTGGAAAAAGGTAATGCATAAAAGAAAGGTACATTTTGAATGTGTATTTTTTCTTTCACCTGTTCTGTATGTTTGCAGGTAAAGGGGTTAAGGTTTTGAAAATGAAAGGCTTGCAAGATATTTTGAGTGCAGAGGAGATAGGAAATGTATAAAAATGTGATATGTACTTTTAGGAGAGAAGGTTAGTCGAAAGTAGAAAGGTAGTTGAGATGGTATGAGCATGTTCTTAGAATGGATGATAAGTAGTTAACTAAATTGAGTATATATAGTTTTCATATATGAGATAGTCAGGGAGCAGGTCTAAACCTTTACAGAAACTTTAAAAAATGCTAGAGTCACTAGTAATAATATATTTAAAATTTTTTTATTTTTTTTTTAAATTTTTTTTTTTTTTTTTTTTTTTTTTTTTTTTTTTTTAAAATAATATATATATATATATATAATATATATATATATATATATATATATATATATATATATATATATATATATATATATATATATATATATATATATATATATATATATATATATATATATATATATATATATATATATATATATATATATATATATATATATATATATATATATATATATATATATATATATATATATATATATATATATATATATATATATATATATATATATATATATATATATATATATATATATATATATATATATATATATATATATATATATATATATATATATATATATATATATATATATAGACTATATAACACCAGATCCTTTTTTTTTTGTATTAAGCACGAGATTTTTTTTTTTTTTTTTTTTTTTTTTTTTTTTTTTTTTTTTTTTTTTTTTTTTTTAAATTTTTTTATTTTTTTTTTTTTTTTATTTTTTTTTTTTTTTTTATTATTATAATTATTATTAATATCAAAGGTTTGATCCATAATTAGTCGTGTACATTTATATTTTGAGACTGGAGTTTTTTTCGCTGAAAATTGTTTCAAAAATTTAATCATGACAAGAATGCATTAGAGGCTAAAAATTAAAAGAGTACTTTGAGGCTTGATCAGCTGTACTTTAATAGAGATAGAGAGTAATCCTTTACTTTTGTGCAGAATTTTAGCAGATTATTTTTACTATCTTACGCGGCATGTGATATTATTCTTAAGTATGATGGGGAAGATATTTTAATTATAGAATTTTCATATTTTTTTGACATCTAATACAACTTTCACACTTTTTTTTTTTTTTTTTTTTTTTCAAATGGGTTCTAGCTTGTTTATTTATTTATTTATTTATTTTTATTTTTATTTATTTTTTTTTGCAATCATTTTAAGTAATCTTTTTCTTGTTGCTGGATATTTTGTGTGATTTTAATGCTTGTTATATTCATAATATCCCAAATGTTTACGACCTTTTTATTGCAAATTATAATAATTGTTGAATACATAAATATTTTTTTTCTTTTTTTTTTTCTTTATCCAATTTTAATTTGTATTTTGTAAGTTGTATCGAGGCTTTTAGTGAAAAAGGCCAAAGAAACAGACATCCATTTGAGAAGGGTAAAACGAAAATTCAATCCAAATTAAAGGCCGATGTGCCAGATGAATCTAGAGGGAAAATGTGGTTTTTAACATATAGGTAACTCAAATAAAAAGTTTTATAATAAAATAAGGGGAAAGTGTTTGGAATTTGCTGACAAGGGGAAAAAAAAACAAAATCTTTGGTGTAGTTTTAGGTAGTAATTTGAAAATTTCTTGTAATGTTTATAATCTAAAAACAAACTAACCAAATGTTTAAGAAAATATATAACAATTTGTAAAATCTTTGCTCTCTACAATAATTTTTTTTAGGACGTTGTGTGGATACTGTACATAAAAATCCTTTAGGCAGTGCAGCACTGTCCTACAAAATTGATTTTTTGCTTTTAAAAGTAAGACAAGAAATTAGATATATTTTCTATGGAAAGAAGATATGGTTAGGGTTTAATAGAGTTTTCTTATCTTTCGACAGTACTTCATATAAATTCTTAATAACCTGAAAGACAAATTTTTGTCTTGTCAGATCAAGGGACTTTATATCCTTGGTCGACGGTCGACAAAGTACACTTCATAAGAAACATTAGAAAAATAGAGATAGTTAGAAGCCACACGGGCCTATCGAAATTTGTCCCAGTCAAAACAAATAATAATAATACATGCAACAAAGACTAGGTCTATTATTTACAAATATAGAGAGTTCGATCCAGGCTTTCTGAAATTCTCGGTAAAGCCTCTTGTAGTATGATTGAGGAATTATATCATTGTATCAACGTATCAGTTAACTCGCTTTAATTGATTAGCGTTTCCAGCATTCGTTTATCGTTGTTTTTTAAAACCATGGATCAAATGAGACTGAAAATTTTTTAGTCATTACGATTAAAATTTAACTTATACCATTTTTTAAACTTTTTTTTTCAACTCTATTCTTTTCACTATTCGAAATGCTGCTTGGAGACTTCAAGTCCTTTCAGCAAACACCTCCCCCCAACACATAAAAATGATTTAATTAAAAACTAGTTCAAACCAATTATGAACATTCACAAAAGAAAAATAAGTTTGTATTTTAAGAAGTCTACTGGTGAATTACCGAAAGTTCTGAGACATAACATGTATCGGGTAATATGTAAACTTGACAAGGAAAATGGAACTGTTCTTCGGAACCGAAAATACTATAATTAATCGCAAAATACTGGATACTCTTTCTAACAATGATATATTTTCCCTAAGTGAAACTATACCATACAGTATTTTAAATCGAAGAGATGGTAGATTTTTTTTTTAGGGATATTTTAATCAGAAAAATTATAGATATGATGTTACTTAAAAAGCCTATATTTTACAGATGGTTCTCTCTCTATTTTATGTACGTAAAATTTATAGACTAGAAAACTCTCAAACCTATTCTAGCAGCATAATAACTCACCCATCTACGCAAGCTAGAGAGGTACTTATTATCTTTCTTATCTCTTATCGCGATGAACCATACTTTCTGGAAAATTCTTATGATTTTTCCGACATGTTAATTCAAAATGGAACTTTAAATTTTTTGATAGTAAGTTATGTTAAACGCCTAGATATAAAGATAAGTACCTCTTATGCCTGGCAGGTGTCAAATTCAAGAGTGCAGATTGAGATATTTACCATACGGCTGATTAATAAATTTAAAATATTCACAACAATTATTTCATGAAGCTAAAATAGTTTTTTTTTTTTTACTCAGTTTTTTTTTAATATTCACTGGAAAAATTTTTTTTAACTGCGACTTTACGTATATATATATATATATATATATATATATATATATATATATATATATATATATATATATATATATATATATATATATATATATATATATATATATATATATATATATATATATATATATATATATATATATATATATATATATATATATATATATATATATATATATATATATATATATATATATATATATAATATATATATATGAAAATTAAATATATAGTTTTTATTACGTGAATTTTTGTTTTTAAAATCATGATTTTTTTATTTTATTGATTTTTTTTTTTTTTTTTTTTTTTTTTTTTTTTTAAATAACGTCACTGTTATTTATTTAAAAAAACACGGGCCTAAAAATTTTTATTTTTAAGTTCAAAATATCATGACAGATTAAAAAAAGAAAATAAATTAAAATTAATATAAATTTAGGCATTTTATTGGGGCTTGGGGAAAAATTTAATCAACGTCCAACGATATTTTTTACATGATTATCGAAACCTGCAAAAATGTTTTATACTTTTGAATTCTGGCTTTAGATATTTACTGTTAAAGTTATATAAAATTTATTAATTTTAAAAATTCGATAGAATTTTTTTTTTTTTAATTTAATTGTATTTTTATTTATTTATTTAATTTGTTTTTAAGCTGTACGAGTAAGATCGTGGCGCAACAACCCTTTTCGATCACAAATTTCATTTAATTAAAAAAATAAATAAAAGCTATCTGGTATCTAAAAAAGTTGATTATAGTTAACTTGTTCCAAAGAATATTGCAGTACTGTAAAGGTGAATAAAAAAACGGAGCCAAGAGAATAAAAAGCTTTAGGATTGAAATTATGTCAGTATTCAGCAATATACCACAAAATCTTATTTTTCCAAGATGATTTTTTTTTTTTTTTTTTTTTTTTATTTTTTTATTTTTTATTTTTTTATTTTTTTAAATAATTGATTTAATGGGACCAATTCAATTACATTTAATATTCTACTTATAAACTCTAACTGTCTCTATTTACTTATTTCTAATTATAGAAATTAATGTTTTATTTTTCTTAAAAATTTAAATGCTGAGAGTTTCAAAGCTAAAAAATATTTTTTGGTTTATAAAATAAAAAAAAATATTTATTTTTATAGTAAACTATATTATTATTTTTAACGAATATTTTATAGTTCTGTGTTATTATTTAATTTTTATTTTTATATTATTAAGATAAATATAATATTTTTCTTAATAATATAATAATAAAAATTAAATAATAGTACAGAATCATAAAATATCTTAAAAAATAATATAATATAATTTACTTGCTAATAATATATAAAATTAATATTTAAATTATAATAATTAAAAAAAAAAAAAAAAAAAAAAAAAAAAATTTTTTTTTTTTTTTTAAATAAATTGTACTTTTTTTTAAAAAAAAAATTATTTAAATTACAATTTAATTATAATTATAATTTATTTAACTAATTATATTTACATATTAATTATTACTTAGACGATTAAGCTTACTAATAAAAAAAAAAAAAAAATAACTAAAAAATCAATAAATAAAAAATATTATTTTTTTTTTAAATTTTAAAAATTTTATAAAAAAATAAAAAAATTTTTTTTTTTTTTAAAATCATTATTTTTTTTTTTTTTTATAATATATAATATATATAATATATATATATATATAATAATATATTATATATATATATATATATAATAATATATATATATATATATATATAATATATATATATATTATATATATATATATATATAATATATATATATATATATAATATATATATATATAATAAAAAAAAAAAAAAAAAAAAAAAAAAAAAAAAAAAAAAAAAAAAAAAAAAAAAAAAAAAAAAAAAAAAAAAATTTTAAATATAAATATATAATATATATATATATATATATATATATATATATATATAATATATATATATATATATATATATATATATATATATATATATATATATAATATATATATATATTATTTATTTTTTTTATTTTTTTTAATTTTTAATATATATAAAAAAAAAAAAAAAAAACCTCTAAAAATTTATTTTTTAAATTTGATTCATATAAAAAAAATTAAAAAAAACCCTCAAAAAATCATTACTTTTTAAATTTGACTCATATATAAAAAAAATCAAAAAAATACCCAACCCGTATAAAAATTATAGTATTGTCATGGGTTACAATTTCTTCGTAATAAAATGTAACACATTCTTTCCTCATATGTTACTTTTATTGTACGGTAGTAAAAGAAACCCTGGATACTCAAATTTCACACCTTCCTATGTTATTTAGAGTGGTTTAAGCATTATTATTATTATTATTATTATTATTATTATTATTATTATTATTATTATTATTATTATTATTATTAGCTACTTTGTTAATAATTTTTCAAAATTTATAATCGTAATTAACTTTTGGCTTAACATTTTAAAATAAATTACTCATCTTCTAGAATCCAAGCTCTGATGATGTCCGAAGTTGGCGGACGATACCGGTCAGCAATTATAAGAAACAGAAGAACAAAAAATCTTTTAAAAATTGGAAGAGAAAGTCCAAGTGACATTAAAATAAAGCTGAATAGAACTATTATTATTATTATTATTATTATTATTATTATTATTATTATTATTATTATTATTATTATTATTATTATTATTATTATTTTCCTTATAATTAAAGCTCAAATGTATTCATTATATTAAATGCGACTTTTTTTCCCTATACGTCTCCTCGGGTGGGCAAAGACCAGAGCCCCACTAAAATTTTTACCAGAGTTGGAGGTCCGAATACACGGCGTTTAAAGGTGTGCAAGTCAAATTAAGGATGTTAGGAAGTAGATAAGGGAAGTGTTTCCAGACTCTACCGGTAGAGTGCATGTAAGATTGAGCATAGCGGTTAAGTCTAGGGCCAGAGAGTTTCACATGGGAAAGATGAGACTGTGTAAAAAGACGTGTCGCACGAGCTCTTCTCAGTGGAGGAGGTATGCGACGGGAAAGTTCAAACGAGCAGTGTCGGCTGTAATAGCGATAGTATAGAGAGTCATGCAACAATTCGAAGGGCAGAATGAGTCTGGGGAGAGAGAGCTTATAAGACGAAAAGCCCTAGACTCCACCTTTTCAAGGAGAGCTGTGGGAGTGAAACCATACACTCCAGATGTGTGAGGGGTACTTCATACAGAGGTGAACAACACCTTTATAAAGAGCAAGCAACTGGGGTGGCATAAAGAAATTTCGAAGGCGTTTCAGAACACCCAACCTCTTAGAAGTTTGTTTTGAAAGAGAATTAAGTAATGTAATCTTTCCAAGAAAGATCACGAGAAAAAGAAACCGAAAATGTTAAGGAAAGACGTTGGTTTGAGTTGTGTGTTTTTGAAATAGGTCACAGTTAATTGTGTGGAAGATTACGAAAGATGGAGTAATTGAGTTTTTGAGGCACTGAAAACAAACGACTTACGTGGTGGCTCGCAGTAGTTAAAAAAAAATCGATGTTTAACGTTAATTACCTTAAGGAACAAGAAACTCTTCAAGCTGGTATCGAAGAAGGTGGCTCGTTTGGCCACAAGAAAATTCTTGTCCATAGGATAAAAGGCACTCCACGTAGAAGCTGAAAGATGGCCTCATTGTATTTGACAAACACGGCATATGGATTTTCTTATTGCAGAAAGCCATTTTCAATAGATTGTCATTCCAATTCCAGATCCCTACCAGACCTTGAGAGAGCCCTCCAAGTTAGACTTAGTCAAATTTTGACTACTGATGATGTTCTTCTGGGATTGGGTCATGCCATTAGTGAAATCTGCCTAATAATCCTCCACCCCGCCCTTGATTCTGGTGCTTTGACACAGGCCCGTAGCCACAACAAGCCTTTAGAAGTGATAAACGATTTTCTAGGACAGGCAGCTTCGTAAAGAAAAGCTTCAGCTTCACAAAGAAAAGCTTCAGCTTCACAAAGAAAAGCTTCAGCTTCACAAAAAAAAGCTTCAGCTTCACAAAAAAAAGCTTCAGCTTCACAAAGAAAAGCTTCAGCTTCAAAAAGAAAAGCTTCAGCTTCACAAAGAAAAGCTTCAGCTTCACAAAAAAAAAGCTTCAGCTTCACAAAAGAAAAGCTTCAGCTTCACAAAGAAAAGCTTCAGCTTCACAAAGAAAAGCTTCAGCTTCACAAAGAAAAGCTTCAGCTTCACAAAAAAAAAGCTTCAGCTTCACAAAGAAAAGCTTCAGCTTCACAAAGAAAAGCTTCAGCTTCACAAAGAAAAGCTTCAGCTTCACAAAGAAAAGCTTCAGCTTCAGCTTCACAAAGAAAAGCTTCAGCTTCAAAAAAAAATTCAAAAAAAAAAAAAAAAAAAAAAAAAAAAAAAAAAAAAAAAAGCTTCAGCTTCAAAAAAAAAAAAAAAAAAAAAAAAAAAAAAAAAAAAGCTTCAGCTTCACAAAGAAAAGCTTCAGCTTCACAAAGAAAAGCTTCAGCTTCACAAAGAAAAGCTTCAGCTTCACAAAGAAAAGCTTCAGCTTCACAAAGAAAAGCTTCAGCTTCACAAAGAAAAGCTTCAGCTTCACAAAGAAAAGCTTCAGCTTCACAAAGAAAAGCTTCAGATTCACAAAGAAAAGCTTCAGCTTCACAAAGAAAAGCTTCAGCTTCACTTCAAAGAAAAGCTTCAGCTTCACAAAGAAAAGCTTCAGCTTCACAAAAAAAGCTTCAGCTTCACAAAGAAAAGCTTCAGCTTCACAAAGAAAAGCTTCAGCTTCACAAAGAAAAGCTTCAGCTTCACAAAGAAAAGCTTCTTCAGATTCACAAAGAAAAGCTTCAGCTTCACAAAGAAAAGCTTCAGCTTCACAAAAAAAGCTTCAGCTTCACAAAGAAAAGCTTCAGCTTCACAAAAAGAAAAGCTTCAGCTTCACAAAGAAAAGCTTCAGCTTCAGCTTCACAAAGAAAAGCTTCAGCTTCACAAAGAAAAGCTTCAGCTTCACAAAGAAAAGCTTCAGCTTCACTTCACAAAGAAAAGCTTCAGCTTCACAAAGAAAAGCTTCAGCTTCACAAAGAAAAGCTTCAAGCTTCACAAAAAAAGCTTCACAAAGAAAAGCTTCAGCTTCACAAAGAAAAGCTTCAGCTTCACAAAAAAAAGCTTCAGCTTCACAAAGAAAAGCTTCAGCTTCACAAAGAAAAGCTTCAGCTTCACAAAGAAAAGCTTCAGCTTCACAAAGAAAAGCTTCAGCTTCACAAAAGAAAAAGCTTCAGCTTCACAAAGAAAAGCTTCAGCTTCACAAAGAAAAAATTCAGCTTCACAAAGAAAAGCATCAGCTTCAAAAAGAAAAACTTCAGCTTCACAAAGAAAAGCTTCAGCTTCACAAAGAAAAGCTTCAGCTTCACAAAGAAAAGCTTCAGCTTCACAAAGAAAAGCTTCAGCTTCACAAAGAAAAGCTTCAGCTTCACAAAGAAAAGCTTCAGCTTCAAAAAAAAAAAAAAAAAAAAAAAAAAAAGAAAAGCTTCAGCTTCACAAAAAAAGCTTCAGCTTCACAAAGAAAAGCTTCAGCTTCACAAAGAAAAGCTTCAGATTCACAAAGAAAAGCTTCAGCTTCACTTCACAAAGAAAAGCTTCAGCTTCACAAAAAAAAGCTTCAGCTTCACAAAAAAAAGCTTCAGCTTCACAAAAGAAAAGCTTCAGCTTCACAAAGAAAAGCTTCAGCTTCAGAGCTTCACAAAGAAAAGCTTCAGCTTCACAAAGAAAAGCTTCAGCTTCACAAAGAAAAGCTTCAGCTTCACAAAGAAAAGCTTCAGCTTTCACAAAGAAAAGCTTCAGCTTCACAAAGAAAAGCTTCAGCTTCACAAAGAAAGCTTCAGCTTTTAAAAATTTTCTTTTTTTTAAAAAAATTTTTAAAATAAAAATAAACTAAAAAAAAAAATATAAAATTCATCATTATGTTTGAAGCACAACAACAAAATAATAATAATAATAATAATAATAATAATAATAATAATAATAATAATAATAATAACAATATTTATTTTACCTGTGTAGAAAACACACAAAAATACCAAATAAAACTGGAAAATCAACGACTATATTAGCAGACGATTGCGCTAGCCTAGCCTTATCTTAAATATAACCATTATTTAGGCGCCATCTTACGGCGTGATAAATAAAATTGTCCAATTTATTTGCGCATATTTCGCTTATCAAGCATCAATATCTAGTCCATTTAATTCATTTTACTTTTAACGTAAAAAAAAATAATAATAAATAAATAAATAATGATATAAATAAATAATAAAAAAGTATATATGCTTAATGCACTATAGGGAAACTAACTTTTGAAGATAGCGTCAAGTGATAAATATCGATATATTTATAGGCTATACCGTATTAGGTAACGTTTTGTACAAGTTAGGCCTTAGATAGGAAATAAAAAAAAATAGGCTGGAACCTTTTATTAATGTCTGTCTGCGTAATTAGGGCTTTTAAAACATACCCTCCATGCCACTGATAGCTTTATGGGAATAAGGGTAGTATCTAAATCTGACTTATTACTATAATTATGAATGTTATCGCTTACATATATTTATTTTATTAGTTGGTATAAACACATAGAAACATGACGATAATAATAATAATAATAATAATAATAATAATAATAATAATAATAATAATAATAATAATAATAATAATAATAATAATAATAATAATAATAATAATAATAATAATAATAATAATAATAATAATAATAATAATAATAATAAAATAATTATAATAATAATAATAATAATAATAATAACTAATAATCATAAAAATAATAACGATAATTAAAATAATAATAATAATCTTTAATTTTTTATTCATTTTTCCAGTTACATAAGTTGCACATACAAAAATCGTATACTTTATATATATTAATACAAAACTGAAATGGGCTTTCTGTGGGGACAAATTCGTCCTTTGGGCCAAATAAATTAATACAAAATTAATATCAATCATTATTAAAAATGAAGTTTATAACTAAGAAACTAACATAGGATACTTATTTTCTTTTTCTTTTTTTTTTTTTTTTTTTTTTTTTTTTCTTTTTTTTTCTTTTTTTTTTTTTTTTTTTTTTTTTAAATAAACTACGTCTTTAAAATATAATAATGAAATAACAATAAAAAGTAAACTAATAGTAATAAATTAGAATAAAAAAAAAAAAAAAAAATAAATAATAATTAATAATAATAATATAATAATAAAATAATAATATATTAATAAATAATTAAATATAATAATAATAAAAAAAAAAAAAAAAAAAAAAAAAAAAAAAAAAAAAAAAAAAAAAAAAAAAAAAAAAAAAAAAAAAAAAAAAAAAAAAAAAAAAAAAAAAAAAAAAAAAAAAATTAATAATAAATAATAATAATAATAGTTAATTAAGGGAAAATTTTAATTAACCTAACCTAACCTATAACCAAAACCTAACCTAAAACGTAACCTAACCTAAATTTGGGTTACTGGATTTTTCCACTTTGTCCAATTCTTATTAATATTTTATTCTATCATCCAATTACGAAAAAATTACAAAATTTTTAATTATGTTCTTTTAGATAACTTTTGACGAACAAGTGTATTTAAATTTGGAAATTATTGGTATTTCTTGGCAACATCTGTTCGATAAAGGATTGGGATTTCGTCGCAGTCAGGACAAATTGGGAATTATTCTTCGCATGGTTCTAAAGGCAGGGAACCTTTTTTACCAGTATTTTCGTCCCTCGTACGATTGCAGGAACATGAAGTTTCTGCAGCCGACGCCACCCTGCATCTTGCGGGATATGGTGTAGTGTATATAAAAAATAAAAAATAAAAAAAAAATTACTTTTTTTTTTTTTTTTATTTTTTTTTTTTTTTTTTTTTTTTAATTAAAATTATTAAATTAATAATAAATAATAATAATTAATAATAATAAATAATAATAATAAATAATAAAATAATAATAATAAATAATAATAAAATAATAATAATAATAATAATAATAATAATAATAATAATAATAATAATAAAATACAAAAATGAAAACAACTGAACACATTGGAAAAACGAATAATATATATATATATATATATATATATATATATATATATATATATATATATATATATATATATATATATATATATATATATATATATATATATATATATATATATATATATATATATATATATATTTTTTTTTTATTTTTTTTTTTTTTATTTTATTTTTTAATAAAAAATAAAAAATAATAGAATAATAATAAGTAATAATAATAATAATAATAATAATAATAATAATATAAATAATAATAATAAAATAAATAATAATAAATAATAATATAAATAATAAATATATATATATAATAATAATAAATAATATATATAATAATATATATAATATATATATTATATATATATTAAATAAAAAAAAGAAAATAAATAAAAATAAAATAATAATAATTATAAATAATAATAGATAATAATAATAATAATAATAATAATAATAATAATAAATAATAATAATAATAATAATAATAATAATAATAATATAATAATAATAATAATATAATAGCCACAATCTAGCAACTTGTCTTCTACCTTAAGATTGCTTCTATCGAAGACTGGAAAGGTTCACTCTCACTCGCACTGGGCAGCCCCCATAGATGGTGGGGGTTGGGGGTCTTTTCTTCACATGACATTAAATTTTAAATAATAATCAAATCACTTTATTAATACATTGAATTAAATTTCTAAAAAAATTAGTTTTATATTTTATTTATTTATTTATTTAAAAAAAAAATTACAATTGCTTTTTAAGTTCAGTTTGCTGAATTATTCATAATTACTTGAAATAAAAATTTTTGACAATTTTTTACAATGTTTTTAATGTTTTAATAATTATAAAATTGTAATATTTTGTTTTTGTGAAAGTGTTTTCAATTTTAAAATCGTTTCCTGGGCTGTTTTTCCAAAAGGTCTGCCCGTTCCGAGGCTGGTTCTTGAGTTATTAAAGAATTTTTTTCTGGCAGCGACTTGCTAGGTCTATCCTGCCCTAGCCATAGCTCAGTTAGTCGAACCAAGGGTCCACTACGAGAACGCAGGACCGTAGCCAGGGAGGGACCAGGACGGGCACAGACTGTCCTGCAATTATCTTTCTTCGTCCTGAGGCGTCCTAGCTAAATTTTAGAAATCTGAATGGAAAAACAATTGCGAATAAATTTATACAAACTTTAGAGACTTTCTACCTTAATCCATTTTCTATTTACGGAGACGTTTTGGTCCCCTCTCGGAAACAAGGTTTTAGGTAATAATTAACTAGATTATTAATGTATAGACTCTTTTTACTAGCGAATAGGTGGCCTATTAGATTAATTTTCACGTTTGCACTTTATTTTTTAAGACCTGTTTGAGGTGGGCCGCTTGTTGCTAGCGGTTCAACCCAGTATTTTAGGGTTTAAGATAAGGTGACCATATTTTTGACCAAAAATCGGGACACTCTGAACATTCCCCCCCCCTCTCAAAAAAAAAATAAATACATTTTTGCCTTCCGCTACTCCCACGCGCCGCGCCCTCTGGCTGGCTGAATAAATAATTTTTGCCAAATCTAAAAATCGGAACAAATGTCCGTCCCGATTTACCTCTAAAAGGGGACACGGCTTAAAAAAATTGGAACGGATGTCACTCTATACCAGCGGTCCCAACCTTTTTTGCCTTGTCCCCTCATAATGTTCCGTACCCCCTCGATCACACACAAATCAATAATATATATATATATATAATATATATATATATATATTATATATATATATATATATATATATATATTATAATATATATATATATATATAATATATATATATATATATATATAAATAATAATATATATATATATATATATATATATATATAATTTATATATATAATTTATATATATATATATATATATATATATATATATATATATATATATATATATATATATATATATATATATATATATATATATATATATATATATATATATAATATATATATATATATATTATATATATATATATATATATATATATATATATACAAGACTTTGCAATGATTTTTTATCCTATACACATAATAATGATCGAAATATATTGGACAGGTGCCGATTATTAATTATCGTGATTTTGATATGGCGTCGCCGTTTCAAAAAAGAAGAAATACAATTTTTACAAACAGGAGTGTTAAAATGGAAGACACCTTTTATTTATACTGCTATAAATGATATCTATCCAGAATATATATTATTTGTTTATCAGGCGAACTAAATGAGTCACTTAAAAAGAGGTTTTAATAATTATATTTAATCTTTTTACGGTAATTAAAAAGTGACATTTGGCATCGAATTTCGTTAACTTTTTACGAGTCTAGGCTATTATCATCTGTTATTAAAAAAATAAGTTTATTTTAAATTAAGTCATTAATAGGCTTATTTTATTTAGTTTTTGTGTAGTTCATATTTTAGAGGGGTAGTAAGCTAAGTAATTAAGATAGCAGAATTGTTTTGAATTTATCTGTTTAACCTTTTTTTTAAATTAAAAATAAAATTATTTCGGAAGGATTTAGTCTATGCGGAGTAGCTTAGTATTTCACTTAAATAATGCCATTGTCTGTGATAATGCCTAGTATGTTGCTGTTTCAGTTAAAAAATAATTACTCAAAGCGAGATATTTTAATAATAATAATAATAATAAAATAAATAAAAATTAAGCCATAAATAGCAATCTCTTGTCTTTGTCGTTCACAAATTTCTATATAAGGCAATGCCCTTGTATATATATATATATATATATATATATATATATATATATATATATATATATATATATATATATATATATATATATATATATATATATATATATATATATATATATATATATATATATATATATATATATATATATATATATATATATATATATTATATATATATATTATATTATCATTTGTTATATTTTTTTATTTTTACACTAAACCAAACCTAGCCTAACTACACCTAACCTAACTTTACCTAACTACACCTAAGCTATCCTAACCTAATATTAATTTCTCAGAAATGAAATTTGTTTTAGTAATTAGCGATTTAAATAACAATTGTTTATAATTTTTTATTATTTTCTTTAACTATACAGAATATATATATATATATATATATATATATATATATATATATATATATATATATATATATATATATATATTTTTTATATATATATATATATACTATATATATATATATATATATATATATATATATATATATATATATATATATATATATATATATATATATATATATATATATATATATATATATATATATATATATATATATATATATATATATATATAATATATATATATATATATATATATATATATATATATATATATATATATATATATATATATATATATATATATATATATATATATATATATATATATATATATATATATATATATATATATATATATATATATATATATAATATATATAATAATATATAATATATATATAATATAATATATATATAATATATATATATATATATAATAATTTAATAATTTTAATAATCATTCTTAGAAATATCTTTAATTATATTACTATTAACATTCTCTTATTACTGAAATTTAGTTTTTGAATCAATTCTAAAATAATATTACTGACGTTACCCTTATTATTATTAATTATTAATTATTAGTTAGTAGTTAGTTAGTATTTTTTTTTTTTTTTTTTTTATTAATTTATTATTATTATTATTATTATTATTATTATTATTATTATTTATATTATTATTATTATTATTATTATTAATACTTTTGGGCTCAGAGGATGAATTTGCATCCCATCCCCTCCCCCGAAACCCCTTTTTATTTTTGTATCAAAGATTAAAAATCAAAGATTGTTAAAAATTCTAAAAATTCTTATCATAGTTTGACATTTTTTGTTAGAATTATTTTTGTTACAATTATTATTATTTCTATATATTATTATTATTATTATTATTATTATTATTATTATTATTATTATTATCATTATTTTTTTGTTATATAAATAATATTAATATTTTACTTAATAAAACAAATTACAAGGAAATTTATCTACTAATCTCTGGGGCTCAGTGGAAACGTTTGGATTATTACCATATTATTATTATTATTATTATTATTATTATTATTATTATTATTATTATTATTATTATTATTATTATTATTATTATATTAAAATTATTTATTATTATTTATTATAAATTATATATTATATTATTTTATTTATTATTATATATATTATTTATTAATATAATAAATAAAATGCATGGCAACGAAAATTTGTTATTATATTATATTATATTATATTATATTATATTATATATATATTATATTATATTATATACCCACCACTGACGGATCAAGTGTTAGGGAGTAAAGGGGGCGGATGCAGGAACAAAGGTTAATGTACTATGCATTATTAATACATCTGCCTGACCTCCACCTGCAATTTAAGGTTAAATAATAATAATAAATTTTTTTTTTAAATTACTTTTGGTACTATCATAACATTTTAATTTTAATTGAATTAATTTTTTTAATAAATTACTGTTATTATTATTATTATTATTATTATTATTATTATTATTATTATTATTATTATTAATATTGCCTTTTATTATTAATATTTCTTATTATTATTATTATTATTATTATTATTATTATTATTATTATTATTATTATTATTATTTTTATTATTATTATTATTATATTATTATTATGTATTATTATTATTTATTATTATTTCTTATTTTATTATTATTATTATTATTATTATTATTATTATTATTATTATTATTATTATTATTATTATTATTATTATTATTATTATTATTATTATTATTATTATTTATTTTATTATTATTATTATTATTTTTATTATTATTATTAATTTTATTATTATTATTTATTATTATTATTATTAATTATTATTTATTATTTTTATTATTTTTATTATTATTATTATTTATTATTATTATTATTTTATTTATTTTTTATTATTATTATTAATAATTTTTTTTATTATTATTATTTTAGTATTAGTAGTATAATTTTTATATATTATATATATTATATTATATATATATATATATATATATATATATATATATATATATATATATATATATATATATATATATATATATATATATATATATATATATATATATATATATATATATATATATATATATATATATATATAGTGGAATTCCTTTGTAATAACATTTAAAATCCAATAATTAAACTTAAAAAAGAGAAGTATCTGTTGTAAACTTTACGATACCCACGGGACTTTCTGGCCTAGGCAAGGGCGGGCTGTTGGGACCTAGACTAAAGCGAAATAAAAAGCCTAACTCGAAGTCTCTAGGCTAAAGGGAAATAAAAAGCCTAACTCGAAGTCTCTAGGCTAAAGCGAAATAAAAAGTCTAAACTCGAAGTCTGTAGGCCAGAACGAAAGAAAAAGCCTATCTTGAAGTCTGTAGGCCAGAGCGAAAGAAAAAGCCTATTCCGACCTCTTTTTATGAAGTCCTTTCACAAGACGGCCTTCTTCAAGCTCATTAAACAATAATTGAAATTTTTAACAGTTCTGCTTAGTGACCGCAGCTATATTATGATATGTTTTGACACCCTAAGTGATTTTTGACATTTATTACCGTGTGTGTCTCTCATTATATATATATATATATATATATATATATATATATATATATATATATATATATATATATATATATATATAATATATATATATATATATATATATATATATATATATATATATATATATATATATATATATATATATATATATATATATATTGAATCGCGTGCTTAAAGACACTGGCTCGATCCTTCAAGTGGATTCTAGGTAGAAACTACCTAGTAAGTCACCCCTCCTGAAATTGGGCAATGCCCGTATTATGTGAATTTTTGGCAGTATAAAAAAAAAGTCACTTCCACATACAGTAAATCTATTTCTCACAAAGCTTAGGAAAGTATAAAAGTTATTACAAAATATTTTTTATTTTATTATTATTTTTAATTTATTTATTTATTTATTTATTTATTTATTTATTTTTTTTTTTTTTTTTTTTTTCTTTTTTTTTTTTTTTTTTTTTTTTTTTTTTTTTTTTTTTTTTTTTTTTTTTTTATTTTTTATTTTTTTATTATTTTATTATCATTATTAGTATTATTATTATTATTATTATTATTATTATTATTATTATTATTATGTGGTATATTGTATATTTGAACTGAAAATCTTTACATATTTTCTAGAGAGTATATTTCTATACATTTATATTCTTATTTCGTATTTAAAATTTATACAGTAAATTGTCCCCCTGAGTTTGAAAACATTATTAGCCAATGTGATGATGAGAAAAAAAGTATAAGTTTAAGCCAGGGTTTCCCAACGGGGGTCTACATGGACCCCCAGGGGATTACAGAAGCTTTGAGGAGATTTATTATTAGCTTTTACTAGTCTACAAATAAATATTTAAATTATTGATATTACGTAAGAGTATTTGGGGGTTCATATACGTAAAGTTAGGACCCAGGGGTCCTTATACGTAAAGTTAGGACCCAGGGGTCCTTATACGTAAAGTTAGGAGCCAGGGTCCTTATATGTAAAGTTTGGACCCAAGGGTCCTTATACGTAAAGTTAGGAGCCAGGGTCCTTATATGTAAAGTTAGGACCCAGGGGTCCTTATACGTAAAGTTTGGACCCAGGGGTCCTTATACGTAAAGTTAGGGCCCAGGGGTCCTTATACGTAAAGTTTGGACCCAGGGGTCCTTATACGTAAAGTTTGGACCCAGGGGTCCTTATACGTAAAGTTTGGACCCAGGGGTCCTTATACGTAAAGTTAGGACCTAGGGGTTTCACAAGTAAAGAAAGGTTGAGAACCCCTGCTCTTAATTAAGCTATGCTAAGTTCTGAAGTTGAGAATTTTTTGGGTGGGGCCAATTTCAGAAAATTTTAACCATTTCCATGTAGTGTCTGTCCTCCTAGTGACTAAGCTTCTTTCAGTGGCAATATTTGGCTGGAAGACTTTCACTTGTGGGTTGACAACTTTGGTTGATTATGTTTTAAAGTTGAGAGGTTTGTGTGAAACTAATTTCAGAAAATATTCACCATTACCATGTAATTTTTGTTTTAGTGACCAAGCTTCTCTCAGTTTTATTATTATAGCTGTGAGATTACCTCGTGGGTTGAGCACTTGTATAGTTATGTTTTAAAGTTGACAGATTTTGGTGAAGTTAGTTTCAGAAAATTTGGGCCATTACCATGTTATCTTTGTTTCAGTGAATAAACAATTTCTGGTTGAATAATATGGAGGCGACTCTGAGCCTTTCCATTGTGAGTTGAGCACCTGTGGTTTTTATGTTTTATAATTAACAAGTTCGGGCGAAGTCAAAATCAGAAAATATGGATCATTACCATGTAATTCCTGCTTCAGTGATAAAACCTCTCTCAGTGGAATTATTTATCTGTAAGGACTTTTTTTCATTTGTGGGTTGAGCACCTCTGTTTGGTTATGTTTTGAAACCCCCAAAAATGATGGTGTTGACCTATGGTTGATTCTAATCTAAGATCATCAGAATTTATGTATTTAAATATGTGAATTTTCATTTATTTCACATTTATTTCCCTGGTAAATTAATTGTCCTGTAAATTGAATAAATACTTGAGTCTATTCTTTTATTATATTATTTAGTATCTTTTTCAATAACTTTTGAGTGTATTTGCATTTTATTATAATGTTACGTACTTTAGTAATAATATCTATTGATTTTTAATAAAATTTCTTATACGAAGAAAAGAAAAAGAAAAAAAAACTGGATTTTAGATCAATAAATTAAAACATTAAATTAATATATATTTGCTTTTAATTTTCCTTTTTTAAAGAGGGTAACATACCCACCTTCTTCAAACATTTAAAACAAGGCGAAAGCTTGTCAAACATCAAACACGAGTTGGCAAACCCTCAGCGAAATTAGATTTAACAAGGCGAAAGCTTGGCAAACATCAAACCTTGGAGTTTGTCAAACCCTCAGCAAATTTAGATTTAACAAGGCGAAAGCTTGTCAAACATCAAACACTGGAGTTGGCAAACCCTCAGCGAAATTAGATTTAACAAGGCGAAAGCTTGTCAAACATCAAACCTTGGAGTTTGTCAAACCCTCGGCGAAATTAGATTTAACAAGGCGAAAGCTTGTCAAACATCAAACACTGGAGCTTGTCAAAACCTCAGAGAAATTAGATTTAACAAGGCGAAAGCTTGTTAAACATCAAACACTGGAGCTGTCAAAAAATCAGCAAAATTAGATTTAACAAGGCGAAAGCTTGTCAAACATCAAACATTGAAGTTTGTCAAAACCTCAGAGAAATTAGATTTGAAGGAAATAATAATAAAAAAAAATCTTGTTCAATTTTTATACGAAGTTTGCATTTATTAAGTGATTTTTTTTCCCACCCATTTCATCATCTTTCACACCTATATTTCATTCACGCCCTTAAAAAGGGGAGGAGGAGGGGTGGGTGGAAAAGAATCTCCCTCCAACTTCTCCCATTTTTTTTTTTTTTTTTTTTTAATGAAATCAGTTTTTTTATGTATTTAAAATTTATAATTTTTAAATCAAAATCGATATATATATATATATATATATATATATATATATATATATATATATTATATATATATATATATATATATATATATATATATATATATATATATATATATATATATATATATATATATATATATATATATATATATATATATATATATATATATATATATATATATATAATTATTATATATATTTTTTATTATATATATTATATATATATATATATATAATATATATATATATATATATATATATATATATATATATATATATATATATATATATATATATATATATATATATATATATATATATATATATATATATATATATATATATATATATATATTATATATAATAATAAAATATATATAAAATAAATAATAATATATATATATATATATATATATATATATATATATATATATATATATATATATATATATATATATATATATATATATATATATATATATATATATATATATATATATATATATATATATATATATATATATATATATATATATAATATATATAATAATAATAATCATCTTCCCCCAGGTAAGGACTTTCGTCCTGTCAGTGGGATCTTTCGAGGAAGATCCTTGGGTTTCAAGGGCCCACGGCGGATACCGCTGGCTGGGCCAGACCTATCGCGGATGCCGGAGATTATTCCCATCAGTGGCAAGAGCACTCCACTGATGTACTCGTTTAACGACTGAGTCATTCGGAGCTAAGCGCAAGGAGAAACCGCTCACATTTCCCGCTCCGGCCAGGCCTCGAACCCTGGACCTCTCGCTTGCTATCACGAGTGCTCGATCGACTGAGTTACGGAGCCGCATACTGAGCTACGGAGCCATATATATATATATATATATATATATATATATATATATATATATATATATATATATATATATATATATATATATATATATATATATATATATATATATATATATATATATATATATATATGAGGTATGTGTAAACATTGTTAGATGTCCACAAATGTTTTACTGTTCTTCACGCCGAATTTTTTCATAATATATTTTTTAATGTTTTAAAAAAGATTTTTTAAAATTTTTACTATAAAGGAAAATATTTATTTATGTATTATGTAATATATAAATATATAAATATATATATATATATATATATATATATATATATATATATATATATATATATATATATATATATATATATATATTATATATTTATATATATTTTTTTTTTTTTTTTTTTTTTTTTTTTTTTTTTTACACATCACCACCACTCACGGGCAAAGCCCTATTCAAAGGAGGGGTGTTAAAAGAATAAAAATGAAAGCAAATAGAGTACAAAATCCAGAAAATAAAAACCACCCCTACAGTACCCACCTAACGCAAATTTCTCAGGTGGGCGCAGACGCGGGCTTTAAAGAAATTGAGATTAAATGCAGAGGGAAATACAGAAGATGGAAGAGAGTTCCACAAGACAGAGGTGGCAGGAAAGAAAGAGGCACCACAGCGGACAAGTCTGGAGTTGCCTATGTCCACGCAAAATTGATGCGCGGACATTGCACCCCTTGTGCTGCGAGGACGCCGTAAAGGTGGAGGTACACGAGTGGATAGTTCCCTCGAGCATTTGCCACTGTAGTACCTATAGAAAAGTGACAAGGCACCAACATCACGTCGCAAAGATAAAGAATCAAGAGAATTAGAAAGAGCGGGACAGTTTATAAGCCTTTTAGCCTTTGACTCAACCCTATCCAAAAGACGGGTGAAACCTGAGCCACCCCAGATATGAGAGCAGTACTCCATACAAGGGCGGAATGAGACCCTTGTATAATTGGAGTAACTGCTAAGGAAGAAAAAATTCTCGCAACCTAAACAGAACTCCCAGCTTCTTTGAGGACGCACCTTAGCAACCATTGTGATATGAGGTTTCCAAGACATTTTTTTGTTTATGTGAAGGCCAAGGATGTTTATATTGTCAACAGGAGAGACGGGAGAACCATCGAAAGAAATAGAAAAGTTAGGAGGTGTCTTTTGAGAGAGAGATTTCTAAGAAGTTGAGTTTTTAAAGAGTTGAATTTCACAAGGTTGAGACGACCCCACTGGGAAATTCTATCCAGATCTGCAAGAATGGAATCGGAAAGATGTAAGACGAGAAGCAACTCTAGATGCAAAGGAAGGAGCAGATTTGAAATGAGTAGAAGAATGGAGGGTTGAGTCATCGGCATATGAATGTATAGGGTTAGATGAACAGCTGAGAAGATCATTAATGAAAAGTAAGAATAGAGTAGGAGACAAGACAGAACCCTGAGGAACACCACTATTGACAGGAAAGGAAGAAGAAGTCGCTCCATCAACAACAGCCGAAATGGAACGATTAGAAAGAAAACTAGACATAAGTAAGCAAAGAGAAGGAGGAAACCCAAGGAGGGGAGCTTGGAAAGCAGTGACGCATGCCATACCCGGTCAAACGCCTTAGATATGTCAAGCGCCACCACGCAAGTCTCCCCATGGTCCCTAAGGGCAGAAGACCATAGATCTGTGAGATAGGAAAAGTATATCACCAGTAGACCTCGAACGACGAAAGCCATACTGATGATCAGAAAGAAGGGAATGAGATTCCAGATGATCTAAGAAGTGAGAGTTAAGAAGGGTTTCAAAGATCTTAGACAGAATACAAGTGAGAGCTATAGGGCGATAGTTGGAAGGATCAGAGCGGCTACCTTTTTCGGAATAAATAATATATATATATATATATATATATATATATATATATATATATATATATATATATATATATATATATATATATATATATATATATATATGTTGAACTGGTTAGGCTTGTTATAGTTTGTTATTTAATTAACAGTTCGAAGGTAATTTGAACAAGCAGTGGAAAAAACCAATGACCGCAAATTTTTACTGTCATTAATGCTGTAGTTATTATTGTTATAAACACTGTCACTATACTATTTCTACTAATAATAGTAATAATAATATAGTAATAACGACAAAAATAGTATTATTAGAATCTCTGTAACTTGATCAGAATTCGTAAAGGAACTTGATTAATAATAATAATAATAATAATAATAATAATAATAATAATAATAATTGCAATAATAATAATAATAAAATATTAATATTATAATAATAATTATAATAATAATAATAATAATAATAATAATAATAATAATAATAATTGCAATAATGATAATAATAATAATAATAAATCAAGGAATATTTTTGAATACTCAAGCTGTTTAGCTATTATGTAATCGGAAAATATTATTTCTTTTCACAAAGGCAAGATATTAAGCGTCCCTCTCCTTCCCTGCAAAAAATGTCCTAACGAATCGTTGGGACAAGTGGCAAAAAAATGTCACAGTAATATTTTCAATAGAGAAAAGACATGCTAAGCATAAGAAAGTCTCTTCACCTATTTATTTTCTAATAAGAAAATAACTGGGAAAATTTGTTGTGACATTTTTTGCTACTTGTCCCAACGATTCGTTAGGACAATTTTTGCTGTGTTGTAAAAGGAACGAAAATATCGAAACGTAAAAATTATAATATCTGAAAAATTGCTGATTCATGACAATCCAAAGCACATTCTTCAATACTCTCTTAGTATTGTTGATTTGGTTTTCGAACAGGGCTTTTGAGGCGGAGCTGTTGAGTCGGAGCTTTTGAGTCGGAGCTCAGGAGGAGCAAAGATTAGATTGGAGCCCCAAGTTGAATTCCAATTAGAAAAAGAAAAAGAGAATTTTAATCTGGTAGCCGGAGCCCGACGCCGGAGCCGACCCTGAAACCGAATCTGGAGCGGTGAAATTTTAAAATGATGTAACAAAATAAAATTCCGACTCAGCAACTTTACATTCAAATAGGTCTAAGTTTCATTCTTTAAACCAAAAAAAAAGCAATATGCTTCCCTCTTCCTCTTAACTAAATAAATAAATAAAAATAAATAATAAATAAATAAATAAATAAAATTGTTAAAAGCAGAAAAAAGTCAACTCTCTTTAAATAGAGAAAATCACTGACTGCAAATTTTAACTGTCATTAATGCTGTAGTTATTATATACTACTATGAACATTACCACTGATACTACTACTACTACTACTACTACTACTAATAATAATAATAATAATAATAATTGCGTAAACACCAACTACAAAATAGTGTTACAATAATATAATATACAACAATAATACATCCAAAAACGTCGCCAACAAGTACAATAAAACGAGTATAATAACAACAGTAATAATAATAATAATAATAATAATAATAATAATAATAATAATGAATAATAATAATAATAATAATAATAATAATAATAATAATAATAATAATAATAATAATAATAATAACTTGAATAATTATTTTAAAGAGAAAAATCTCAAATTTAGGTTATTCATTTCCGTAGATTATAATATTTATTTTATTTATTTTAAATAAATAAATAAATATTTTATTTATTTTATTTCGGAAAAATTAAAAAATGTTTTAAAATAAAAAAAAAAAAAAAAATATATATATATATATATATATATATATATATATATATATATATATATATATATATATATATATATATATATATATATATATATATATATATATATATATATATATATATATATATATATATATAATATATATATATATATATATATTATATATATATATATATATATATATATATATATATATATTATATATATATATATATATATATATATATATATATACGACCTAACCTAGTATAGCCTATCCTAACCTAACCTAATAACTAAATAGCATTATCTATATTAATTCTAGATTATATTATAGATTAGATTCTAGATTATAGATATTAGATTATAGATTATATCTATATCTATATTGATATCTATATTAATAGATAAGTTCAAACTAAACTTAGTTCAACCTAGTCTTTCTCTGTAAACGTTTTAATTAATTTTCTTATTTTTTATTTTAAAAAGTAATCTATCTTTCAATTATTAATTAATGATTAATTAATTATATTTTTAAGAATTTAGAAATAGATAAGAATTTAGGAATATTACATATGAGTATTCAAACTGGGGGTTCACATACGTAAAGTTAGGACTCAGGGGGTCCACAAGTAAAAAAGGGATTGGAACCCCTAGTCTAGATACAAAAATACAGTCACTGTTTTTAGACTGTAAACTTTTTTTTTTAAATCAAGCAACGGTCATACTGATTAAAGATTTTCAAAGGTTGGTTGACGTAAAATAAAAATAACCAATCATTGACCCCCAATAATAATAAGGTCTCGTCCGATCAAACGATCTGGGAATACTACACTATAAAAATTGTCCTAACGAATCGTTGGGACACTTGTTCAAAAAAATGTCACAACAAATTTTTTCAGTTATTTTCTTATTAGAAAATATATTCAGTGAAGCGACTTTTTAGGCTTAACATGTCTTTTTCTCTATTGAAAATTTTACTGTGACATTTTTCCCTCTTGTCCCAACGATTGTTTTAGGACAATATTTTGTAGTGTAGGATTAAAGGAGTATATGTAACGCCACCAAAAATCAGGATGTTTGTGCCTCTATTTTATCGACTAGCTATTGTAAAATAGATTATATTGAGAAATGGAGGAAAATGGCAATATTGACGTTTTGTGTTTGATGCCTACATTTCTTCTTAGCAAAGAGTTAAAGCATTGCCATTTCTCGTATATTGTGATTCAATTGTATTTATTTAATCTAATGGTATAACTACATTCCAGTAGTTTGAACATTCCTATTTCAAATTTGCTAAACAGAGTCAGAAAACTGTAAAGAAGAAGAGTCGTCCTATTTATAAAAGTTGCAATATTCCTATTAACAAAAGGTGGAGCATTCCGTTCTACAGAAATGGGAAATTCCTAGTTTACAGAAGTTGGAACATTCGTATTTACAGAAGATGGAAAATCCTATTTACAGAAATTGGAACATTCCTATTTATAGAAGATGGAAAATTCCTATTTACAGAAGTTGGAACATTCCTATTTAGAAATGTTTTAACATTCTATTTACAGAAGATGGAAGATTCCCATTTACCAAAGTTGGAGCATTCCTATTTACAGAAGTTGGAACATTCCTATTTAGAAATGTTTTAACATTCTATTTACAGAAGATGGAAGATTCCATTTACATAAGTTGGACCTATTTACAGAAGTTGGACATCCTATTTACAAAAATTGTCACATTCCTATTTACAGAAGTTGGAACATTCCTATTTACAAATGTTGGAAAGTCTATTATCAAAAGTTAAAAAATTCTATTTACAAAAAGTTAGAGCATTCCTTCTAACAAAAGTTGGAACATTCCTATTAAGAAAATTTGGAGCATTCCTATTTAAAAAGTTGGAACATTCCTATTAAGAAAATTTGGAGCATTCCTATTTACAAAAGGAACATTCCTATTAAGAAAATTTGGAGCATTCCTATTTACAAAAGTTGGAAATTCCTATAAGAAAAATGAGATTCCTATTTACAGAAGTTGGAACATTCGTTTACAGGGAAATTTATTTACAGAAATTGGAACATTCCTATTTATAGGATTCCTAAATTCATTCCTATTTACAGAATTGGAACATTCCTATTTTCCTTTTAACGCCAAAGTTATCGGAAAATATCTGCAGTATAACTCGTATATATTCGATCGAATAGTTTAAAGATCCGTATTGCTTAGTATTCGCAAAATAGATCTTTCCTGTTTCATTATTCCTACGGATATTTTTTTAAAAAGAGCTAATATTTTTTATGGTTTATTACGTTATTATTGTTATTGATTTTAAATTATTTTAAATCAAGTAATTTTAAATGCTAGATTTTAGCATTTTAATCGAACAAAAACTTTCAGTGGATGGAGCCTGTCGGAGTGGGATTAATTAAAAATTGCATATGGAACAAGTACATGCTATAAATGCTAAATAATAAGAATGCCAATCTAGCAGGAAAATGCTATTCTAGCATGTTTTGATTAGAATAAGCTAAAATTCAATATGGAACACAAGTCGGAACTAATCGAAGAAAGGTAAATTCAAAATTTTTAGTCAAAGATCAATAAGAACATGAAACGTATTAAAGAACCAGATTCATGAACTGGTGTACAATAGTTTGCAATGCTTTTTCTGTTGGAATGAAGCTTGAACCCCTGTTCTCATATGGTATGAAAAACAGATGACTATATTTTCGTGCCATTCCCGAGAGATAGTGCTTATCGGGAATGGAAAAACTCCCATTCTCTTATCATTCTTTCTAATTTTCATTCTGCTAGGAATCGTTGTAGAGATATTACTCGAGGGGACAAGCGTAATTTAGCTAAAGGAAGTACGCTGATCCCTCGGAGTCCTAATGGGAAAAAAAAATTCTGACCTCTAGCCAAAAACAGCTCTAACAACTTTCAGTAAATCTGAATTTTTACCGTTATTCGTTCTGATGGCCTGTTGGTAACTCCTTCTGAAAGGCAAATCTCTTCAGCTTCTCTTTTTTCCTCTAATTCAGTGGATGGAGCCCTCGGAGTCGGAGCTGGGATAGAAGAAAGGTAAATTCTTTCTCTTCTCAGGTGTCCCATGTTTCAACCTGTGATTCCACATTACCATGTGTATGATATCCTGAAGACTATGAACATCAGAATGGCTAGTACTCTAGATGACATTCCTCCCCAAGTTCTGAGGGAGTGTGCGTCTGAGTTGGCACCTGTTCTCATTCAACTCTACTTTCTATGTCTTTTATGCCTATCCCAAAGCCGCTTTGATCCTTCCAGCTTTAGTCCTATAGATTTCACTTGTGTTCTGTCTAAAATTTTGAAACTGTCCTTAACTTTCATTTCATGGATTATCTGGAGTCTCATTCCTTTCTTTCAAATCATCAGTACGGCTTTCAATGTTCGAGGTATACTGGTGACATAGTTTCCTATCTTAATGATTTATGGTCTTCTGCGCTTAGAAACTATGGAGAGTCTTGAGTGGTGGCGCTTGATATTTACAAGTCACTACTCTAGGAATTTCCTTCCTTTGGGTTTCCTCCTCATCTTTGCTTACTCATGTCTAGTTTTCTGTTAGATTGTTTCATATCGGCGCTCGTTGATGGAGAAACTTTTCTCCTTTTCTGCCATATGTGATATTCCTTAAGAGTTCTCTTCTATCTAGAACTTTATTCTTCCTTTTCATCCATTCTTTCCCTCATTTCAGATATGCTCCTTCTTATGCTTCTAAAGACTTGTTTTTAGTCTTTTTTTTTTCTGAGTCTATTCTTGCCGATCTGGACGGTATTTCACGGTCGCCTCAACCTTGTGAAACTGAACTTCTTTACATTACCCTTTCAAAAACACCTCCCAACTTTCCTATCTCTTACGATGGTTCTTTCGTCTCACCGTCTAAACATTGTCTGAACATATACATTAAACTGTCTTGGAAACCTCATACCATAACAGTTGCTAAGGTGGTCTCAAAGAAGCTAGGAGCACTGTTCAGATTTCTTTCGAACAATTACCCTAATTAAAAAAAAGGTCTTATCAGCAATTTTCTTCAATGGCAGGTGCTCGAAGGAATTGGCCCCTCGCATTCCTCCACCATTGCGTCGTCCTCGTTGCACAAGGGGTGCCCTGCTTTCTCACCAATTTTGTGTGGACGTAGGAAATCCCAGGCTAGCCCGTTGTGGTACCTCTTTCTTTCCAGCCACCTCTATTCTGTGGAACTCTCTACCTTCATCTATTTTTCCTCCTGTATTTAATCATCCACTCTTTAAGGCTTCTGTCTGCGCCCACCTGAGGGCTGTGCGTTAGGTGTGTATGTTTAAATGAATCTTCTCTATGTGTGCGTGCCCCCTCCTTGAAAAGGGCTCTGCCCGTGAGCGGTGGCGTTCTGTAAAAAAAAAAAAATAAAAATAAAAAAAAAATAAAAAATAAAAAAAAAATTGTATGGTGGACTGTTCTCACACTTTAGGGGGGAGGGGGACTCCAATTCCTTCTTTCTTTTGGATAGGGTTGAATCTAAGGATAAATGGATAATAAAATGTCCCTTACTTTCAACTTCTCTTGACCCTCTACTCCTGCAACGTGATGTTTGCGCAATATCTCTTATCTGTAGGTACTAGAGGTGCTAGAGGGAATTGACTTCTTGTATTCTATCACAATTTCATCGCCTTCGTAGAAGACTGTCATGCTTTCACGCAAATTTTGTGTGAATATTGTATGGCCCGTTGGAGTGCCTCCTTTTTTCCAGCCATCCCTGTTCTGAGGAACTCTCGGTCATAATCTGTTTTTCCTCCTGCATTTAATCTTCCTCTCTTTAAAGCCAACATCTACACTCACCCGAGTTATTTGCGTTAGGCTCGGGCTTTGGTGGATTATCTTTTACTTTATATCTCTGCCCCCCTCCTAGAAAGAAACTCTGCCCGTGGGCGGTGGTAAGCTGTAAAAACAATAACATATATATATATATATATATATATATATATATATATATATATATATATATATATATATATATATATATATATATATATATATATATATATATATATATATATATATATATATATATATATATATATATATATATATTCATGTTAAGCTGTAAATAGTGGGTGGTAGTAAAATATTTATAGAATTGGGCTTAACCCTTTCCTCCTATTTCGAAAACATTTAATAAAACCCTAAACACACACATACACACACACGCGCGCGCAAACGCAAACACACACACACACACACACACACACATATATATATATATATATATATATATATATATATATATATATATATATATATATATATATATATATATATATATATATATATATATATATATATATATATATATATATATATATATATATCGATACCAAAATTTTTACCGATACCTATACCTATATATATATATATGATCATAGTACCGATACTTCTGCGTGAACTTTGTGTGTTGTAGCTATTCAAAGTTGATTTATTTATTTATTTTTTATTTATTTTATTTGTTTTTTTTTATTTTTTATTTATTTTATTTATTTTTCATTTTTTATTTATTTTATTTTGTTAATTTTTTTTTATTTTCTTTTGTTTGTTTTCTTTCTCTGTGTTATTTTAAGTCAAAATTTTTACATGAATGGATTTCTAACTCGTAGAATTATACACACACACACTCGCGCACACACACATACACGCACACACACGCACACACACACACACACTCGCGCACACACACACATACACGCACACCTACACACACACACAAACACACGCACACCTACACACACTCACACACACGCACACCTACACACACTCACACACACGCACACCTACACACACTCACACACACACTCTCACACACGCACACACACACACACAATTATTTATCATAACTATTTTTGAGAGATTGTTTTCACTGTAACTCAAAATTTTAAATAGAATGCTTTTGTTTTTTTTACTGAGGAGACTGAAGGTGGGGGTTGGGGGTTAGGGTGTGGGTAGAGGTGGGGAAGATGTGCATAAATAAATACGAAAATAAAGATTTTTTTTTAAAATTTTGATTTATATTATATAGCATAACCTAACCTGAGATAATTCTGTCTTGTAGTATTAAATTATTACTCTGACGATTACAGAAAAATGGAAAATGTAAATTGTTCGAAAATGGAACTCAGTTCCAGAACAAAGTTACAGAGTGTAAATAATAGTTATCATAAAACAGTAAATCACTTTTCGAAATAATCAAAGTTTTCATTCCACAAATATATTCTTTACGATAATGGAACTCAATTCCAGAGCAAAGTTCCAGAATGTAAATAACAGTTATCAAAGAACAGTAAATCACTTTTCGAAATAATCAAAATTTTCACTCTACCAATATATTCTTTACGATAATGGAACTCAGTTCCAGAACAAAGTTCCAGATGTTTATTTTTTGTTATGGAACTCTAACGGATTCTAGTTCTTTCTTTTATAAGCATATTCATAAAAGAAATATCTAGAACTCGTAGGAGTTTCAAAACAAAAGAAATTCCAGAAACTTAATTCCGGAACTGAGTTCCATTTTCGTTCAGAATATTTTGTAACGAATAAATATATCGACTTTAATAATAATTAAAAAAAATAATTAATAAAATCTATAAATAAACCAAATAAAAAAAAAGATAAATAAAAAATTCATATTTTTAAATTTAAAAAAAAAAAAAAAAAAAAAAAAAAAAAAAAAAAATTCTAAATTTGTTGGTGAAGCTTTTTGGATAACACGTGTTAAGTTGTTAACACGTTCCAACAAGTCTTAACACGACATGAAGACATTGACACAGACATTTATATCTTCATCATATCTTAATACCTGTTAGGAGGATTTATTACTTTAATAATAATAATAATAATAATAATAATAATAATAATAATAATAATAATAATAATATAATAAATAATAACATTAATGATAATCATAATAACACTAATAATAGATTAATAATAATAATAATAATAATAATAATAATAATAATTTTTTACATTCTTTATTCAGATAATGAACTTTTGCAGGTTTTTTAATTTTTACAGTAGAATATATATTTCCAATTATTATTTATCAAATAATAATAATAATAATAATAATAATAATAATAATAATAATAATAATAATAATACCAAATAATAATAATAATAATAATAATAATAATTATAATAATAATAATAATCTTATAGTGAATGTCCAATTCTCTGAAAGGGGGGCTGCTTGAGGAAAACACTGTGGTTTCATTTGAGCCCCAATGTTTAATGCAAATTAAAAATACATAAGTTGTATTAAGTTGCTAATAAAGTAACAAATCTTTAGTAATATTAATGATAGTGCTTATTATGCTTATTATGCTAGTAACAATAGTAGAATCTTTAGTTATGATATCATTTACTACAAAAATACTACTAATAATAATAACGACAATAAAATTTTAATAATAATAATAATAATAATAATGATAATAATAACAATAATAATAGTAATAATAAAAATGATAATGATAATAATAAAAATAATAATAATAATTAATAATAATAATAATAATAATAATAATAATAATAATAATAATAATAATAATAATAACATAGTAATAAATTTAATAATAATATTATAAAAACAGTGTTCTCCCCCAGCAGTCCCTTTTCAGAGAACTGGACTTGATAAAAATAAAAATGACAATATTTATAATAATATATGAATGGTAATAATTTAAAAAATTCGTAATAATAATAGTAATAAAAAAATTTTGATTTTGAGTTAGTGGGGATAAGTGATTAGGTCGGGTACTTTTTTTAGTATTTTTATAGGAAGTGATTTTCTGACATTTTTTCGAAATGTGAGAAGTGTTGCTAATTCTTGTATGTGTTCAGGAAGTTGGTTCCATTTTTCAGTACCATTGTAAGATATAGTTCTCCGAGATTTGATTGTGTTACTTAGTGTATGTTAGTTTGTGCTGCGAAAAACTTGGTCTTCTTACATTTTGGTTTTGCATTTTTAAATATATTAGTAATTCATTTGACATTCTGTTTATGACTTTGAAAATTTGGGAAGTCATTGTAAGAGTGAGCGTATCTTGTATAGTTTGAGTACGGATAATTTTTTTGAAAAATGGGCCTGTATGTTCATACTAGGTGTCTGATTCAGATAATACACGAATTACATTTTTTATGTAGTGTTATTAAGGGGTTGTACCAGGTATACACTTGCACATCCCCATACTGGTAAATTATATAGTAGTTTTGGGTACATAGAGTATTTTTAGTACATATTTTGAAATAATGTGTTTAGGATTGCATAGGTAGCATATGCAAGTTTGCTAATAAGTTTCATTGCGTCTTTTGAAGGAAAATTTTCATTAAAAATATTATAAAAATAAAAATAAAAATGACTAATAATAATAATAATAATAAATAATAATAATAATAATAATAATAATAATGATAATAATAATAATAATAATAATAATAATAATAATAATAATAATAATAATAATAATAACTTAGGAAGATTGATTACTTTAATGATAATAATAATACTAATAATAATAATAATAATACTAATAATAATAATAATAATAATACTAATAATATATAATAATAATAATGATAATAATAATAATAACAATAAAAATAATAATTACAATAATAACAATAATTAATAATGGTAATAATAATAATAATTACAATAATAATAAACACCTTAATACCTGTACGGAAGATATATTACGATAATTATAATAATAAAAAGTATTACTATTATTATTATTATTATTATAATTATCATTTTTTATTATTATTATTATTATTATATTATTATTATTATTATTATTATTATTATTATTATTATTATTATATTATTATTATTATTATTATTATTATTATTATTATTATTATTATTATTATTATTATTATTATTATTATTATTATTATTTATTATTTTATTATTATTATTATTATTATTTTTAACGGATAATAAAGCTTACCATAATTATTGATTTTCACAAGTTGTGTCCGTCACTTTGGTGACAATTTGTGGCACCGTTTTGAGTCTTGAGTCTGTTGACACACGTATTCCGAGGTACACCTTTTACCAAATTCTACGAAACTCCTATTATATATATATATATATATATATATATATATATATATATATATATATATATATATATATATATATATATATATATATATATATATATATATATATATATATATATATATATATATATTATTAGATCTCCTCCGGTGGACAGAGGCCAGAGGCCTACCAAATTCCACCGGAGTTGGGAAAGATCTATTATCATGGTCGATGGTGGCCGACGTGTCCCGATACAGAGAAAGGATGAGACTGTGTAGAAAGACGTGTCGCATGAGTTCTCAATGGAGGAGGTATGCGACGAGAGAGTTCAGAAGAGCAGTGTCTGTTGTAATAGCGATGGTAAAGAGAGAGTAACGCAACAATTCGACGGGCAGGAAGAGATTATTATTATATAAAATATATATATTATAGATTTTATTCAAAATTTAAGTCTGCTGAACGGGGATTCGAAACCCGGCCTCTAAGAAAGTAAGTCAGAGGGTTACCACCAAGCCACGACAGTTCAAAAGAACATGATGAGAGAGCTTATGAAAGACTATATACAGTATAAAAAAAAAACATTTTTAAATTTTTTTCTTTACCCTAATTTTTAACCCTAGGTTCATCCTTTGGAGTTACTAAGTTCCTCTCCAGACTATTCTTCCCGTAGTTGTTTGCCCTGATTGTTAACCCTAGGTTGACCCTTTGGAGTTATTGAGTTACTCTCCTGACTATGTTTCTCGCAGTTATTTACCTGGATTGTTAACCCTAGGTTAACCCTCTGGAGTTACTGAGTTCCTCTTTTGATTATCTTTCTCGCGGTTATTTATCCTGATTGTTAACCCTAGGTTCACCCTTTGGAGTTACTGAGTTTCTCTCCCGACTATTTTTCCCATAGTTGTTTACCATGATTATATGCCCTGGGTTCACTCCCAGTTGAATCTAAGTGATGATATTGAAGTGTTGAAAGGAGTAAACATCTTTCATGCACTGCTAAAAATTGTCCTAACGAATCGTTGGGACAAGTAGCAAAAATATCACAACAAATTTTTTTTAAGTTATTGTCTTATTAGAAAATAAATCGGTGAAACGACTTTCTTTTTCTTAATTTGTCTTTTCTCTATTGAAAATTTTACTGTGACATTTTTTGTTACTTGTCCCAACGATTCGCTAGGACATTTTTTTTTTTTTTTTTTTTTTTGCAGTGTACCCATGTTAATGAATTTCATTTTGTTTTATTCAGGAAACATTTTCGGAAAATCTATTATCTCCATGTTCAGTTTTATTATCAATAAAGTACAATGATTTATAGTTTACTATAAAAGTTTTCTTTTTTCCTCGAAAAAATAAACAAAATAAATAAATTAATTATTTTTTTTTATTTAAAGGGGAAAAAAATGCAAATATATAAATTTTGCGCATGAAAATATCTATAATAATAGTATTTTAAAATTACAATACAATAAAATGCATGATATATATATATATATATATAATATATATATATATATATATATATATATATATATATATATATATATATATTATATATATATATATATATATATATATATATATATAATATATATATATATATATATATATATATATATATATATATATATATATATATATATATATTATAACTGAATGAATGATATAATAAATATATCGACATATTTTATATCGATATTTATTTAACAAAACTGTATATCTATTTTAGTGTAGAAAAAAAAACAATTTCAATAAAAAAAAAAAAAAACTAATAAAAAAGAAAATAAATCTTTAGTTTTTGAGCTTCGCAATATAATAATACTAAATATATCACTAATTTTTTTTCACTTACTGTGGGGTAGTGGTAGTCATCGATCTATTTCCTATGTTTGCAGCTATTCATGGAAAGATATTAATATAGTAAATTTCTTTTAAGAATGGTTTCCCATATACTAAACCTCTCACAGATCGGGGTGTACAGGGGCTGGTCCCCCACACCATAGACAAATACATGTACATTTATTACATAAAATTAGAGATAAACTTGAATAAATTGTTTATTATTTAAATATATATATATATATATATATATATATATATATATATATATATATATATATATATATATATATATATATATATATATATATATATATATTATATATATATATATATATATATATATATATATATATATATATATATATATATATATATATATATATATATATATATATATATATATATATATATATATATATATATATATATATATATATATATATATATATATATATATATATATATACCCAGAATGGGTGCTTTAGATAAGCCATGATGCACTATTTCGGGCCATCTGGACTGTTGGTGAAACGTGCCAAATATGGTGATGGAAGAAGGTGCCAATGCCGCCTACACACGTGATCAGGGTGGCATTGGGCAAGGGTATTGATGGCCGCCTACGTTTCGTTATTGGAAATTCGACAAGTAGCATAAAATAGATGAAAAACAAAGGATTGATTCTAACAAATCTTTCACACAATTATTGTATATATATATATATATATATATAATATATATATATATATATATATATATATATATATATATATATATATATATATATATATATATATATATATATATATATATATATATATATATATATATATATTATATATATATATATATATATATATATATATATATATATATATATATATATATATATATATATATATATATATATATATATATATATATATATATATATATATATATATATATATATATATATATATATATATATATATATATATATATATATATATATATATATATATATATATATATATATATATATATATATATATATATATATAGATATATATATAGAGAGAGAGAGAGAGAGAGAGAGAGAGAGAGAGAGAGAGAGAGAGAGAACCTGGATAATAAAAAGGGGGGCAGAGAAAAAGATAGTGTAAGTATAGAATAGATGGATAGATAGATAGATAGATGGACAGGTGAAAAGTTAGATATATAGATAGATTTAGAGAAATAAAAAGAGGTAGATATATACAATACATAGATTGATAGATAGATAGATAGATAGTAGATAGATAGATAGATAGATAGATAGATAGATAGATAGATAGATAGATAGATAGAGATAGATAGATAGGTAGATAGATATATAGGTAGATAGATGCATGCATGCATACATAAATACGTAACATAGGAAAAATAAATATATAGATAAATAGATAGATAGTTAGATGAAAGAAAGATAGTGAAAAATAACATAAATAGAATAGGTAAATAAATAGATATATGTATAAATAAATAGATAAAATGAAATATATATATATATATATATATATATATATATATATAATATATATATATAAATATATATATATATATATATATATATATATATATATATATATATATATATGTGTGTGTGTGTGTATGTGTGTGTTGTGTGTGTGTGTTTCATAACTTCTTAATTGTGATAAGTAGAAAAATGTTTTCATTCTTTTTAATTTTTTTGACTACCGCTAATATTTATCCTCTACTACTCAAAATAAGAGGCTTAAATTTCTCTATGATGCAAAATAGCTTTTGTCCACCAAATTCTACGTCACCTCCAATGGCTGTTCCACCTCCAATTCCTGCACCTCTTTCCTATTCTGAATCACCTCATATTAATTCTCCAATTCCCTAGTTAACCTCCAATGTTTGTTCCACCTCTAATTGATTCTCCGATTCCTGCACCTCCTCCCAACCCTGGGTCACCTCCTACTCTTTTATTATTTTTCAAGTTAACCTCCGGTGTTTGTTCCACCTCTATTTCCTACACCTCCTCCCCATACTGAATCACCTTCTATTCCTTCACCAATTTCTTAGTTTCCTCCGATATTTGTTCCACCTCAAATTCCTGCACCTCCTCCCCATCCTGAATCACCTCCTATTCCTTCTCCAATTTCCAAGTTACCTCCAATGCCCGTTCCACCTCCAATTTATCCTCCAATTCCTGCACCTATTCCCATCCTCAGTCACCTCCTATTCCTTCACCAATTTCGAAGTTAACCTCCGATGTTTTTTCCACCTCAAATTCCTGCACCTCCTCTCCATACTGAATCACCTCCTATTCCTTAACAAGTTCCCTAGTTTCCTCCCATGCTTGTTCCACCTCAAATTTCAGCACCTCCTTCCCATCCTGAATCACCTCCGATACCTTCTTCAATTCCCGAATTACCTCCAATGCCTGTTCCACCTCCAATTGATCCTCCAATTCCAGCGCCTGCTCCTAATTTTGTGTCACCTCCTATTCCTTTAACCTCCAATGTTTATTCCACCTCTAATTCCTGCACCTCCACCCTATCCTGAATCACCCCTATTCCTTTATCAATTCCCGAGTTTCTTCCTATGTTTATTCCACCTCTAATTCCTGCACCTCCTCCCCATCCTGAATCACCCCCTATTAATTTCCCAATTCCCAAGTTTCTTCCTATGATTATTCCACCTCTAATTCTTGCACCTCCTCCCCATCCTGAATCACCCCCTATTCCTTTCCCAATTCCCAAGTTTCTTCCAATGCCTGTTCTACCTCAAATTGATCCTCCAATTCCAGCACCTCCTCCCCTTATATAATAAACCTCTCATTGATTTAAAACATTTCATATTTAAATGTTAAACCTCTTTTGAGTTACAGTGACAGCCTTCTCAAAACTCTAGAATTACAAATAAATTTTATAATTCTTCCTTATTGCAATATCGAAAATAATCGGAATATCGATATTTTAAAAATCATTCATTTTATCGCATAAATTTATATATATATATCTATTTAGTCACTACTATTTTCCTACGTTGTCGATTATTTTACTTTTTGTCTAAACTATTTGTCGACGTTTTGGAAAAAATTTTAAACTTAGCTAAAGGGATGTCGATTATTTTGTCGATCATTTTGTCGATTATATTCGATTATCAACTATATATATATATATATATATATATATATATATATATATATATATATATATATATATATATATATATATATATATATATATATATATATATATATATATATATATATATATATATATATATATATATATATATATATATATATATATATATATATATATATATATATATATATATATATATATATATATATATATATATATATATTATATACATATATATATTATATAATAATAAATTATTATATTAAAATTAATAATAAAAATAAAAAAAAAAAAAAAAAAATAAAAAAAAAAAAAATAATAATAATAATAATAATAATAATAATAATAATAATAATAATAATAATAATAATAATAATAATAGTATAATAAAATAAATAATAATAGTAGTAGTAATTTTAATACTAACAAATTAAAACAATAATTATAGCAATAAAAATAATAATAATACGAATAATAATAACAACAAATGTAATAACAATAATAATAATAAATAATAATAATAATAATAATAATAATAATAATAATAATAATAATAATAATAATAATAATAAATAATAATAATAATAAAATCATAATAATTTAGTTTCTACATAATATTTTTTAAAGAGTTTATTTTTATTTTTTTTTTTTTTTCTTTTTTTGTTTTTTTTTTAAAATCCTCAACTTATCCTTTTATTTTGCTCTTTTCTCTCTCTCTTCTCTCTTCTCTATCCTCTATCTCTCTCCTCTTTTTTTTTTTTTTTTTTTTTTTTTTTTTTTTTTTTTTTTTTTTTTTTTTTTTTTTTTTTTTTTTTTTTTTTTTTTTTTTTTTTTTTTTTTTTTTTTATTTTCATCCTAACTTATATTCTATATTTATATATATATATATATATATATATATATATATATATTATATATATATATTAGGGATGGAGCGATACCAAAATTTTACCGGTATCGATACCAATAATTTTAAACTACCCGATACCGAGTACCGATACGATATTTCTAGAATTTACCGATACCGATAGCCGATTTTTTTCATCGAATTCACGAAGGTTGAAACAAGATTGAAAAATAATATAGTCAATGTCGATAAAATTTAAGTTTTCTGCTATCGGTAATTTCTATTTATTTTGAAGAGACACTACCTCACAAAGCTATTGAAATATGAACCAAAAATGGATTCTATTCCACTAGCCAAGTGTTATATATATATATATATATATATATATATATATATATATATATATATATATATATATATATATATATATATATATATATATATATATATATATATATATATATATATATATATATATATATATATATATATATATATAGCTGTTGAAGACGGCCACCGTTCATCCTTTAAATCTATTAATAATGGTGTTCCTCAAAGTTCTGTTCTATCCACAACACTTTTCCTACTTTTCATTAATGACCTTCTCTCTATTACTTTATCAATTATTCACTCATATTAATGACACTACCTTTCATTTTGAAAGATGCCCCTCCCAACAGCAGTTATTTGCCGCTAGAACTGTCGAATTGGAGCAACTGACCTCTGATCTATCTCGTATTTCAAAATTGGGGCAGAGAAAACATGGTCGTTTTCAATGCCACCAAAATTCAATTCCTCCATCTCTCTACTCGACTCAACCTTCCATACAACTATGATATCTTCTTCGAAAATTCACAACTCAAACTTTTATCTCTCCTTAATTTCTTCACGCCACCCCATTTACTTACTCTTTATAGGAGTGTTGTTCGCCCTTGTATGGAGTATTTCTCACATGCATCTGGAGTGGTTCTACATAAACAATTCTCCTTGAAAAGGTGGAGTCTAGGGCTTTTCATCTTATCAACTATTTTTCTTTTACTAACTTTCTCCAGTATCTATTTCTGTCGGTTGACTCAACTCTCAATATAATTCGCTATTACAACGGACATTGTTCTTCTGGTCTCTCTTTCGCATACCTCCTCCATTGAGAGGAACTCTTGCGACACGCCTTTCTGCACAGTCTCATCCTTTCTCTTTCCAACTCTCCTGGCCCCATACTTAACCTCTATGTTCAATCTTACATGTACTCAATTGGTAAAGTCTGGAACACACTTCCTTTATCTGTTCTCCCAACTTCCTTTGACTCGCTCACTTTCAAACTACAAATATTGGAACATGTCGGCCTGTAACTTGACCTGATTTCTGATATTTCACTAACTCTGATATAAATTGGTAGGGCTCTGGTCTTTGTCCAGAGGATATATATATATATATATATAGTATATATATATATATATATATATATATTCTTTTTTTTTTTTTTTTTTTTTTTTTTTTTTTTTTTTTTTTTTTTTTTTTTTTTTTTTTTTTTTTTTTTTTTTAATTTTACTAACTTAAAATAATAATAATAATAATAATAATAATAATAATATTAATAATAATAATAATAATAAAATTTAAATGAAATAAACTTCAGTCAAGGAGCAGCTATCTTCCATAGAAATTATCAGTTTTCTTTGGGTATCGGTATCGGTTTTGTATCGGCCATTTTTTTGCCGATATCAATATCGATATTTACAAAAATTTAATATACCAATACCCGATACCGATTCCGATACTTGACTCCATCCCTATATATATATATATATATATATATATATATATATATATATATATATATATATATATATATATATATATATATATATATATATATATATATATATATATATATATATATATATATATATATATATATATATCCTGTTCGAAAAACTTTGTATTATTAACTCCAGCAGCTTCCTTTTTCTCGTTGCCGGTTTGCTATGCCCATCTCCACACCCTCCCATAGTTTCCTATGGCATGAATTCTGTGGGAAGAAATTTTAAACAGGTGAAGGGTTTCAAAGCCCGTGGCAGCTATTCAGAAGACAGATCTACATAGATCTACTGTAGGGGTAAAAATCTAGACTTGGAGAATGAAAACTCTACTTCTTCAAACTACATTTTAAGTAGTAGATTTAAATTAATATATATATATATATATATATATATATATATATATATATATATATATATATATATATATATATATATATATATATATATATATATATATATATATATAATGTGTGTGTGGTGTGAAAAGATAGGTTAAGGACAGTATAAAATATTTAGGTTCATGTGAGAGAGAGAGAGAGAGAGAGAGAGAGAGAGAGAGAGAGAGAGAGAGAGAGAGAGAGAGAGAGAGAGAGAGAGAGAGAGAGAGAGAGAGAGAGAGAGAGAGAGAGAGAGAGAGAGAGAGAGAGAGAGAGAGAGAGATAGAGAGATAGATAGATAGATAGATAGATAGATAGATAGATAGATAGATAGATAGATAGAGAGGAGAGAGTAAGAGAGAGAGAGAGAGAGAGAGAGAGAGAGAGAGAGAGAGAGAGAGAGAAAGAGAAGAGGAAGAGAGATAGATAGATAGATAGATAGAGAGGAGATAAAGAGAAAGAGAGAAAGAGAGACAGAGAAAGAGAGACAGAGAGAAAGAGAAAGAGAGAGAGAGAGAGAGGAATCTCATACTGAAAATTTCAATGGAAAATACAAAAGAGAAAAAAATTTAACCTTCGAAAAAAAATTATTTATATTTTTATTCATTTATTTTAAATTATATATTTTTATTTATTTTATAACCATACTTAAATTTAAAAAAAAAAAAATTTAATTAATTGAAAATTATTATTATTACTTTATTATTATTATTATTATTATTATTATTATTATTATTATTATTATTATTATTATTATTATTATTATTATTATGCTAATTTTTATTTACAAAATTTAGCAAAATTAATAGATTCTTATCTGCTGAATAAAAATCCGATAAATATTTCAGTGATTATATTAAAATAATAAAATCAAATTAAATATATGAGTTAATTTTTTAATTTATTATTTTTTTTTAAAAGTCATGATTTTTTTTTTATTACTAAATTATAATTATTGAAACATGCAACACTGTTTTACTTTTAAATTTTGGCTTTAGATATTTACTGAAAAAGGTGGGTGAGTTATATAAAATTTAATAATTTTATAATATCAATAGAAATATTTTTTTAAAAATTTTATTATTATATTTATTTATTTATTTATTTATTTTTTGCAAGCTGTAAGAGTAAGGCCGTGATGCAACAACCTTTATTAATCATAAATTTTATTTAATTTAAAATTAAAAATTAAAAATAAATATAAGCTATCTAGTATCTATAAATAAAAACTTATTCTAAAAAAGTTGATTGTAGTTAAATTGTTCCATAGAATTATGTAGTACTGTAGAGGTGAATAAAAAAAATGAACCAAAGAAAATAAAAAGCTTTAGGATTGAAATGTGTCATGTCAGCATTCAGCAATCTACCACAAAATCTTTTTATTTTCCAAGATTTTTTAAAAAATTTTTTTTTTTTTTTTATTTTTTTTTTTTAAATTTTTGATTTAATGGGACCAATTCACATACATTTAATATTCTATTCAAAGCTCAAACTGTCTCTATTTACTTATTTTCTAATTATAGAAATTAATGTTTTATTTTCCTTTGCTAATTTCAATGCTAAAAATTTTTTTATTTTTATTTTAATATTTATCTTAGTAATATAATAATAAAAATTAAATAACAGCACAGAATCATAAAGTATTTTTAAAGATAAAAATATAATGTAATTTGTTTTCTTTAAAATTTAATTAAATACAGTGAATTGGTTCTATCAGTCGCATTTTCATCATTTTTACATAAAAAAAAAATTAAAATAAATTGTACTTTAAAAATTTTAATTTAAATAATTTACTTAAGCTAATTAACTAATTATATTTACTTATTAATTATTACTTAGGCGAATAAACTTACTGATAAAAAGACTTGTAACAAAAAAAAAAAAAAAAGTAAGAACAAAAATAAAAATCATAATTTTTTAAAATTTAATTCATAAATAAAAAAAATTTGAAAAAATATATATATATATATATGTATAAAAAAAATTTTTTAAAACTATTATTAGTTATAAATCTTTTTTTCATTCTGTCAAGTAAAAACTATTTAAAGTATACAAAATTGTAATACAGAAATGATACTTTTGTTCGATTATATAAAAAGTAGGAGAATCTTCTAGACAAAGTTATTATTATTATTATTATTATTACTATTATACTATTATTATTATTATTATTATTATTATTATATATTATTATTATTATTATTATTATTATTATTAAAATAATTAAGTAATAATATAATAAAATAGTGATAATAATAATATATTATTATTATTATTATTATTACTACTATTATTATTATTATTATTAGAAGTTAATAAAATTATTTATTAATAAATATTATTTTATTATTTTAATATAATTAATTATTATTATTATTATTATTATTATTATTATATCACTAGTAGCAGTAAAATTATTATTAATTTAATATATAATTTAATATAAGTTTAAGATATTCAGTAATTATCCTTTATTATTATTATTATTATTATGGAGAGGATAAGAATGTGCATTGTTAGCTTAAAAAAAATTAAAAATAAAAAAAATTAAAAAAAATTAAAAAAAAAATAAAAAAAAACCGGGTTCCAAAATAAAAAATAAACTGTCCTATTCTCATAAGAACTCAACCCGACTCTTTCTTCCCCGATGCGCAGCTGCGCAATCGCGTATTTTCCTTCACACTTCGTTGATCAGCTTGAGAAAAGGTATATATTGGAAGAGAATAATATAAATACAAATATAAATATAAATATAATGATGTTATTAATTAGATTTTAAATATACATTTGTTCAACGTGGGAATTTGGTTGGATTAATTTTTTTTTTAACTTAATTAATGTTTAAAATAATTAAAAATTTATTTATTTAATTTTTTTTTATTTATTTATTTTTTTATTTATTTATTTATTTTGTCAATTTACAATTGCATTGTTTTGTTATTGTATATTGTTATTTCGTTTATTAAATGATAATTTTAATTGTTTGTATGATGAAGCTACTTCCCTATAATTAGTAATGTCTTTTTTATTATTAAGAATTAAATTGGTGAAGCCACTTTCTTATAAGTAATATGTCTTTTTATTATTATTAGAAATTAAATTGGTTGAGCTACATTCTGTAAGTAACCTCTTTTCTTTTTTCTTTTTTTCTAGAATAAAATTGGGGAGGCTATTTTCGGTGCTTTGTTCTTTAATGCTGATGAAAAAATATTTAGATCGGAAAGATTGGTATTTCATTGTTAATTTTATTATTAATTTAAAAATAAGTCTTTTTTTTTTACAATTTTTGCGCTTCACCGCCAGTAATTTTTGCAAAAGAAAATTTAAAATTAATTTATTTCACTCAAATTCTCGATTTAATGTGAAAGATTTGGATCGTTGAAAATGAATTGTGAATATAATTTCTGTTGGGTTCATAAGAATATTTTAAATGAAACTGATGCAGTGAGATTTTTTCAGAAATACAAAACTGCTATTGGAAATAAATTATTTTTGATTAGGTTAGGTTAGGTTAGATTTAGTTAGGTTTAGCTAGGTTAGGTTAGATTTAGTTAGATTAGGTTAGGTTGTTAGGTTGTGTTTGGTACTTGTTAGCTCACGATTTACATAAAACTATTTTCTCTAGGTTTGTGCCAATTCAGTATCAACTTTTGAGCCAATTGGAGGAGATGACTTCACTTTTCAAATAGATGAGACATTATTTTCAAAGCGTAAAAATCATAAAGGACTCTATATATATATATATATATATATATATATATATATATATATATATATATATATATATATATAATATATATATATATATATATATATATATATATATATATATATATATATATATATATATATATATATCATTTATTAAAAAAAATAAAAAAAAGAAGCTCAAAAATGTTTTATATGCATTGCTTTCTATCATTAAAAATTATTATTTTCATTTTCACTTCTAAGTAAAGACAGGAGGAGAAACCTTTCCGATCTAAATATTTTTTCATCATCGTAAAAGAACAAAGGTCCCAATTTTCTTATTAGTAATGTCTTTTTTATTATTATTAGAAATTAAATTGGTGAAGCTACTTTCTTATTACTAATATGTCTTTTTATTTGAAATTAAATCGGTGAAGATACTTTCTTATAAGTAATGTCTTTTCTTTCTTTATGTGAACTACTTTCTTAAAAGTAATATGTCTTTTCTTTTTTTTTAATACAAATTGATCGATAAAGCTTATAAATTTCTTATTAATGTATCCTTTTTATTAATATTAGATATTAAATTGGTGGTGCAACTTTCTTATAAGTAATATATCTTTCTTATTATTATTAGAAATTAAATTGGTAAAGTTACTTTCCTATAAGTAATATGTCGTTTCTTTCTTCATTCAAAAATAAATTGGAGAAGCTATTTTTTTAATAAGTATTGTCATTTTTATTATTATTGGAAATTAAATTGGTGAAGCTACTTTCTTATAAGTAAAATGTCTTTTCTTTCTTCATTCAAAAATAAATTGGTGAAGCTAGTCTCTAATAAACAATATATCTTTTCTAAATTGCAAATTTCTTTGCAATATTTTCGTCATTTTGGAGTATAGTTTAATATCATACTAGAACATTTGTTTTAATTTACTCTGGTTATATCAAATAGGAATAATTCATTCATATTTGCCACTTGTCCCAACGATTCGTTAGGACAATTTTTGCA
>SEYY01023709.1:0-2500 GCA_009176605.1 Armadillidium nasatum
TTACACGAGCCGCCACTGTATATATATATATATGAGATGCTCAAATCTCTCTAAAGTGGATCAAGTCTAAAATATATTTTAAAAATTTCAGTAACTTGATTCATAACTTTTTTTTTTCTTTTTTTTTAACTAGTGCCTAAAGTTGCATGCTTCGCGGGTCTTCTTTGCTTCCAATTTTCTTAAAACTTGTGTTAAAAAGTATCAAATTCGATTTTCACTGAACTGGTAGCTCACATTAAATTCTTTCCTACTTTTTAGAGTCATTATAGGAGGATTAATAACCTCTTTACGAACATTAGCAGTAACATTTGCAATTGCAAACCACTCTACTCAAATTAACCCCACGCTTTTTCCTGATATCGTTTCGGGGGGGGTTCGACCCATCAAAATTTACCTAAAGTCAGGAGAAGGGTCCCCTGGAGTCCCCGTGAATTCCCCAAAATCGGTAACAGGATGTTACTTGAATTTGTAGAATTTCTACGTTCACCTCACTCTCTTTCCTGACCCATTTTTTGCTTTTCAAATCGGCAGAAGTCGGTTCGAATCGGGAGCAGAAGGGGTAGGGGTCAGCGAGGGTCCGTAAACCGGCAAAAAATGGTAAGGTAGGTCTCTGAGAATTCAAAATTGCACGCAATGGTAGAAAAGACAGTTAGGCTTTACTGGACTGACGATATGGGTACGTTACTATTAACATTTGGAAACTGTATGAATCATACGTTGTTAAAAACGTTTGATAATGAATATTTAAATTAAATTAAGTTCCATTTGTGCTTCGCTTTTTTACTTCAAAAGACGCACCTATAATCGTTTTGATCAACTTAACTAACGTTCAACGAAAATCATGAATCTTAAAGATTTTCTCTTCATTTCCTGAAAATCTGTTGCCTTGTGTCAGAGTGCAGTCGGGGAAGTCCTTGGAGGAGTTTGCATGGAAGAATGCCTATGAACTTTCTCCTTGCAATTTCCTTTTGAACTGTCTAATTTTCCAGATTCTCGTGGAAGGCACTGATATAAAACACTGGCTCTTTAAAATTTTTCATGTTGTTCAGTTTTAAAGTTCTAAAAATTTTCTCAGCTTACCTTTTGTAAGAAATTAAAAAAGAACGACTGCAAGTCCGACCAGCTTGCGGCACCGAAATGCCACAAACGTTTCCTTCCAAGAGAAGTGGGTCTTTCCTGCGGAAGACTTGAAGAGATAGAAGAGGATACAGAGATAAGAACGTGATCGGAGGAACTCAGAGGAGGAAAGAGTTTAGCAGTTTAAGGAGAAGTTAGAAAAAGTTCAGAATTTTTCATCTCATGACGATCAGGGTACGAGTAGAGCTGCACCAATGCTTAAGATCGTTTGGATAGAGATATGGAAGAGTTCACCGGTTTTTATGAGAACTAGAAGAAAGCCACTGGCAGTGAACATTGAATCACTAATATGAGATCAGAAAAGAGAAGAAGAGAGATTGCTCTATTTTGGAGTTTAAATAGTCGAAGAATTTAGGATAGTCATAGAATTAGAGATAATAAACTGACAAATAATTTGTCGTAGAAGCAAGAGGACTGAGCCATAAGGTGGAAATTTGGAAGACTCCAAATTAGGAACTAGAAACGACATCGTTGAGCACGTATACACAACAGCCTTTGACTGAAAATTGAGGATAGAAACAGTAGGAGGAAACAGAAAAGGGTTTGCTATCAGAACGCTCAAACATCTAAATTTTGGTCAAGAAAAGAGGTGAGGTCTAGAAAAAGAGAGGTGTGTTCAACAAAGTGGAAATTGGAGTGTAGACCGCGAATGTTGCAGAAATTAATGAAAAAAATAGACCGTGCATCAGGACAAGACAGCTGAAGAGTCTTGGTGGCACCAACCCCATCACCGAAGGCCACCAACTCTCAAGTGGTGACGCGGGAATGTGTGGAAAAGGGACTTTTTTGAAAGCCGCCCCCCGGGGCTTCTCCGAGGCTACTGTTGCTGACGCCATCATTATTAATTTGCTTTTTTAAAGAGGGTGTGTGGCTGTAAAAGTGTTTTATGTGTCTTAAGGAGAGCTTACTCCTTGTAGAAGAAGCTGGAGATGAGAACGAAAGGGAGCGAACCATTGGGCACCGTGATGACATGGGATGTACCCTTAACATCCCATATTCCCAATGGGTGGTAATCTCATCACCTCGGGAGCGCTACTTCCCCCCGTAATATATATATTATATTATATATTATATATATAAGTATATATATATATATATATATATATATATATATATATATAATATATCTAAGCTATAATTATCTAGGAATGTTGGTGGAAGTAAGGGTGGGACGGAAAAAAAAAAAAATAGAGTGGTAAAGAAAGAAAGTGTTGGGGGTTTAAGAGAAGTATGGAAGAAAGGAAAATTTCAAAAGAAATAAAGATAAGATGTTTGACATGTATGTGTTACCTTCAGTAGTTGTGTTTACCACTAGTGAAATGCTGTCACTGTGGGTATATATATATATAAATAGATATATATA
>SEYY01023709.1:7500-22500 GCA_009176605.1 Armadillidium nasatum
TAAACCCCATTTTGAAATCATAAATGTGAAAATATTCCTACAATAGATACATGGGCAAAACCAATATTCTAAAATATAAGAAAACTACATTTTGATGATATATTTGTTGAGTCAATCAAATAGACATACAAGAGAAGACAGAAAGAGTAGCAAAATACAGAAGAAAGTTGGGACTAAAAAAAATACCAGGAAAACCAAATACATGGTAATAAACTTAGAAAGGAATATAAGTATGAAACTGGGATAGGAGGAAATTCAAAGTTTTAGAGTTTATATATTTGGGAGCAAAGGTGACGGAGAGGGAAGGAAAGAGTCAGGACATTGAAGGGAGAATAAATAAAGTAAGAAAGAATTTCAATCAATTTGGAAGATTGTGGAGATCGAGTAGAGTAAAGATTAACACAAAATTGAAAATATATATAAGCAACATAAGATCAGTAATGCTAACATGAAGGCTGGGAAACATGAAGTCCTAACAAAAATGATATAGAGAAGTTGCAGGTTTTTCAAAACAGGTGCATGAGAAGAATCCTGAGAGCATACTGGCCCAACACAATCATTAAATGAAGAACTAAGGAATAGAACAAAGAAGGAGGTGGAGTCTGTAATAATGAGAAGATTGAGTTTTCTTGGACATGTTTGGAGGGTAGAGAACAATGATTGCAAGGTAGCGGTGAAGTGGAAGCCGAGAGAAGTAGAGGGAAGAGGAGACCGACTGGAACAGTGAAGGAGGATCTAAACAAATGGGGTGGACCTGGGGAGAAGGAAAGAAGATGGCTCAGGACAGACAGAAGTGGAAGGATTCTGTGGCGGCCCAATGTGAACTTTTACAGGAGATAAAGTAAGTAAGTACATTTTGATGATATTGGATTGCTTTTATACGTATTCAAAACATGACAAGTTTTAAAGGAGAATCAACTGACAAGGAAGTTACTAAAGATTTAACCTAATGGAATAGAAAACATTTAATGTTTCCATATTTATTTTCAAATTGTTTTATAGTTTTCTTTCCTGAAAAATTTTAGTAACTAGACTGCTGTTTTTTCCCCTGTACCTTTAAAATATATATATTTTAAAACAATACACTAGGTAGAGTTAAGTTCATTTTATTGAGAACCTGTACCTAAATTGCTATCAAGAATGAAGAAGCCTTACGGAAAACAGGAACCAGTCAGTGATTATTTTGACACAATACTTGCCGAAGTAAATAGAAGTGAGGTCATTGCTTTTAATATTGCGTTTTAAAAGCAATATTGAATCAGTGCTAATAACTGACATTAAAACATAATGATGTGGAATCTGTGTGGGTAGATATTCCTTAAGCATAATAAATCATACAAGATAGGGGCATTTTATAGAGCTCCTGATCAGAATAAAGTATTTGATGAAGAAATGGCGAAGGAAATCAAGGTAGCATGTCAAAATACTGTAAAAGGGATAATCATAATGGGAGATTTTAATTTTCCAGACATTGAGTTGAATACTTGTAGTATGGTTAATAGAAACTTGATATTTATAAATTGTATTCTATACAACTTTTTGAGTCAGGTGGGCCAAGAACCTACAAGGGATGCAGCATTGTTAGATTTATAAATAAATGATGAAAATATGATGAATGATGTCGGAGTTGAGGAGACTTTAGGGGCTAGTGACCATTATATAATTAGATTTAACTGGAATATAATGTCTGGGCCCAATTTGCAAGTCAATAAGGAAAAAATATTAGATTTCAAAAATGGTGATTTTAGATAATTTCGCGCAATGCTTAATGAAATTGACTGGGATATGGAGTTTAATGGACAAAATTGTTTTATCATGTGAGAATACTTCAAGCAAATATTGACTAATATTCATTCAGTCTATGTTTTAAAGATAAACCTATTAGGGTGGCAACGAGAAAACCTAGTTGGTGGAATAGAGGGATAAAAGAGAAAAATCAGTGAAAACCATAGATGTTTTAAAATATTCAAAGGTAAATAAATGTAGGGAGGAAGATTTAGAACATTACAAGAAAATTAGGAATTAACTTAATCAGTCAATAAGAAAAGCAAAGAGAATGGCAGAAATTAATTTGGCAAGGAATAGTAATAAAGACCTGAAAAAGTTTTTAAGCTTCCATAAATTTAAAAGTAAGGATAAGAAAATTGGCCCAATTAAAATTGATGAGAATTTTAATAAGTTCAGATAAGGAATTGGTTAATATTTTCAATGCTTATTTTGTGTCAATTCTTAATGAGGAAAGATTGGATAGTAGTTTAGAGACGAATAGCTCTAGTATAAATGTAATAAATAGGTGTACAGCATTTGAAATTGAGTTAAATGAAATTAAATCTTTACTCGAACATATTGACCCAAATAAGGCAGTCGGTCCCGATGGTGTATAATGGTAGAATCCTGAAGGAGGGGAGTAGCAGTATTGATTTTTAAACGATCTATTGCTTTAGGAGAGATACCTGAGGACTGGAAAACAGCATGTGTGGTGCCCATTTATAAGAAATGTGTAAAGATCTAGGAAACTATCGGCCAGCTAGCTTAATATCTCTGGTTGTAAAAGTTTTGGAAAAGTTACTGAAAAGTCGTACAGAGAAACATAAGATACTGCATAACTCCCAGCATGGTTTTAGAAAGAGTAGATCATGTCAGACAAACCTTCTAGAATTTATGGAATATATTATTGAATGTATAGACAGGGGTGATCCAGTTGATGTTACATATTTAGACTTTGGAAAAGCTTTTGATAAAGTACCCCATGTAAGGCTGATGCAAAAGCTGTTACAGTGTGGTATAGGTGGAGTAATGCCCAATTGGATTAAAAAGTGGTTGAAGAACAGAAGGCAGTGTGTGCTACTGAACAGAAATAAATCATTATGGGAAAGTGAAGAGTGAGGTTCCACAGGGCTCTGTCCAGGGACCACTATTGTTCCTCATTTAAATAAATGATTTAGACAAAGGTCTTAAATGTAAGGTTTCTAAGTTTGCAGATGATACCAAAGTGGTCACCTTAGTAAAGAATAATGATGGATGTATAAAGCTTCAAGGTGATCTAGACAGACTCCTTGGATGGGCAGATAAGTGGTAAATGAATGTTAATAGTAAAAAATGTAAAGTTCTTTATGTAAGTTGCTCAAATGAAAGATTTAATTATATGAATGGGGATTGGCTTGAGACTGTAAACCAAGAAAAAGATTTAGGTGTGATTATTAGCAGTAATCTATAAAGCGGGTGATCAGTGTTTGGAAGCAAGGAATAGAGCTAATAATATGTTAGGTATAATAAATCTCAATGTAATTTACAGGAGCAAAGAGGTTATAAGCAAGCTACATTGCGTCAGCATTCGAGTATTGTGCACAAATTTGGGTTCACATTTAAAAAAAAAAAAAGATATGCTGAAGAGTACAATGTTGAGCAACAAGGACGATTTCTGGTTTCGAGAGTAAGAGCTATAAGGAGTGGTTGAAGCTGGGAATGTTCTTGGTTGAAAGATTTTTCAGAGGGGATATGATAAGTTTACAAAATATTTGCATTTGACAGTAATGGAGAGATTGAAAAATACTTTATAGTACTGACCATGGAAGAGAAACTAGAGACCATAAGAAAATTAAAACGAAGTCATGCCATCTCGATCTAAAAAAAACACTTTCAGTATATTTTTATAATTGTTTTATTAATTTTTGGAATGGTTTGCCACAGATTGTTGACTGATTCTCTTGCAACATTTAAGAGGGGGCTGGATAGATATATGGATGGTTTAGGTATCGTATAGTATAACTTTACTAAGTCAAATTGGCAGATACGAGTTTTTAGACCAGCTTGTGATTAAGCTTATGAATTTTAGATCAGCTTGTGACTAAGCCTAACTGGCAGTTGCATGTGTAATTAGTTGTATAATGTCATCAGTCATGTTTACTAAATATATGTAGGGGCTTAAGTTTTATTTTTATCTTACTTTGCATGAATGAACTGATAACTAGGGATAGTATAATAATAATAATGATAGACCTAATCTTTGTTGCATGCATTAGAATTATTATTATTTGTTTTGACTGGGACAGTCTCGATAGGCCCGTGTGGCTTCTAACTCTCTATTTTCCTAATGTTCTAATGCTTGTGAAGGCGAGTTACGTCTTGTAGATATTTAAAAGGACTAAAATTAAAAGTAGGAAAGTTCAGAAAATGTACTTCAATCTCATCTCATGAAATTCGGAAAAAAAGGATTGGGATGATAATATAATTAATGATAACGATAAAAGAAGTGGTTATAATAGCTGATAAATATGGGGAGAGAGATGAAGATTACAGAATAAGCATGAGGAGGAGGATCTCTCAAGTATAGTAAGGATTGAATGACGTATTTATAAGCCAGTCAGCACCACTATTGATGATAGCTGAAGCGATATGAAGAGGCCCAATCCAGCAGTACAGAACAAATGTTACGAAGCTTTGCTACAATGTTGTCAGTCTATTAGCAAACCTGCCAAAATTTAAATCCCTAACGTATGAGAGGAAGTCCCATTCATTTCTGACATATTACTGCATAACTAAAGGAAGACATGACCCGGATATACGGCGTTCCAATGTGTTTAAATTAAAGGTAGTTGTAAGCTTTTACTTATTCAAAGATATCTGCCTGAAGACATATAATATCAAATAGGGTAAAAAAATTAAAATAAAGTCTTTTATCATAATGTAATCTTCTCTATACTATAAGGTTTATTAACAAGCTTTGTGGGCATCTTATCTGAAGTAGAAATCCCTTTCACTAAAACTTCAACATTAAATGTAGAGTGCCAAAAATCCATCTGCAAAATAATATACCAATCAGCATTTATCCACCAGAAGATGTTATAATAAATTTGTATACAAATGAAATAGAGAAAAAACAATTATCAAGTATAATAATAATAATAATAATTATGCAATACACGAAACAATTTTTGAAACTAAGTTTATATGTGCAAGAAAACATAATGAATGCAATATCTGTATTTAAAACTTCAATATTTAACCTTGGCACAAGTTTGATTTTTTATAATTTAATAAATAACTATTACTAAAACCTTAATTTAAAGTTCCCTCCTAAAAGGAAAATTGTAATAATCAAAAACATTTGAAATACAATAAAAATTAAAAAAAAAAAAAAATTATATATATATTATATATATATATATAATATATATATATATAGAGAGAGAGAGAGAGAGAGAGAGAGAGAGAGAGAGAGAGAGAGAGAGAGAGAGAGAGAGAGAGAGAGAGAGAGAGAGAGAGAGAGAGAGAGAGAGAGAGAGAGAGAGAGAGAAGAGAGAGGAGAGAGAGAGAGAGAGAGAGAGAGAGAGAGAGAGAGAGAGAGAGAGAGAGAGAGAGAGAGAGAGAGAGAGAGAGAGAGAGAGAGAGAGAGAGAGAGAGAGAGAGAGAGAGAGAGAGAGAGAGAGAGAGAGAGAGAGAGAGAGAGAGAGAGAGAGAGAGAGAGAGAGAGAGAGAGAGAGAGAGAGAGAGAGAGAGAGAGAGAGAGAGAGAGAGAGAGAGAGAGAGAGAGAGAGAGAGAGAGAGAGAGAGAGAGAGAGAGAGAGAGAGAGAGAGAGAGAGAGAGAGAGAGAGAGAGAGAGAGAGAGAGAGAGAGAGAGAGAGAGAGAGAGAGAGAGAGAGAGAGAGAGAGAAGAGAGAGAGAGAGAGAGAGAGAGAGAGAGAGAGAGAGAGAGAGAGAGAGAGAGAGAGAGAAGAGAGAGAAAGAGAGAGAGAGAGAGAGAGAGAGAGAGAGAGAGAGAGAGAGAGAGAGAGAGAGAGAGAGAGAGAGAGAGAGAGAGAGAGAGAGAGAGAGAGAGAGAGAGAGAGAGAGAGAGAGAGAGAGAGAGAGAGAGAGAGAGAGAGAGAGAGAGAGAGAGAGAGTTTTTATATATATATATATATATATATATATATATATATATATATTATATATATATATATATATATATATATATATATATATATATATATATATAATATATATATATATATATATATATATATATATATATATATATATATATATATATATATATATATATATATATATATAATATATATATATATATATATATATATGAGTGACGTTGCCTATTGAAACAGCAACAAGAAATATTTCTTGTGTATTTATCCCTTTATTTTTTTATGTATATTATAATTCAGCATTTTGTAGTGTCCAAAAAATAGTATTTTAAAATCTATATATATAGAAATTTAAATCAGGTACAACTAATGTTTAAAAATTACTGTCTTTAACCTTGTAAAGTTATTATATCAAAAAATTCAATATTCTCCTAAATATTATTATTATTTACTTTTATATACTCCAATATATTTTTAGAATTATTGTTTTGTTGTTGTTATTGTTGTTCACTACATGTGATGCGATAATTTTACAACAAGAAAAAGATTAAGAAGAGCGAATAAGTCTAGTGAAGAGTCGATAATACGAAAAGGTCATGTAAGAGCTGAAGAAGTGATACAATCATGAATAATCAGATGAGAATTCCATACAAGGTCAAATGACATTCCCCATTTTCTCAAGCAAAAACAATCATTTCAGAGAGTGAAAAAATTTTGAAGGCTCTTCAGAACCCACAACTTCTTAAGAGATATATCATTTAGGCAGAGATGATTTAATGAGAAATTAATAACATAGAAGGCTTCGGTTGTGTTTTCTCGATGACGATGATGTACCTGTGAAGATAATTAATTCCTTTAAAATACTTACTATAGATTCGGCATAGCTAAAAATTTTCATGTGAGTTCTATATATCTCCACATCGGCTGTCATTAAAAATTGCTGATAATTTGCATCAAACAATATAGTGAGCCATGTACAAATATTTTCGACATTTGGAACCTCATGATTTTCAGTAGAAAACATTTGCGCCTGGAAAAAAAAAAGAAAAATAATTGACCATTATTTGAACACACACAAATAGGAAAATTAAACCAAAAATGGGTCCATACACACACACACACACATACGGAAAAAAAAATAGTATAAATTATAAAAAAACAAAAATACAATTCACTGCATCCTCTAATTAACACAAAGTGAAAAGCAACAAAGAAAACTATAAATTTTAATTATAGTCAATTTAAATGTAATACCTAAACTACCAACAAATGTTATTATCAAATGCCACTAACTTAATCATTGATACACACAAATTTTATCTTGCTTAATATAATGTTTAGTTAAATGACAAAAATTTTTGCACATTAATTACACTGCTACTTACAATTCCAGAAACTAATAGAAAATACAAATATTCGACCAATTTTATGCTGTTGCTGTACCCTAAAACTAAAATGTCTTTCATTATTTCTTCCACTGAAATCGGCTTTCTTAAAATTTTGTTGATTAGGTCGGATTTCTGTTTTGAAAATACACATACAGGGACTGAAAATAATAATATTTTACAAATTAAAATTAGAGAACTGCATTCACTAAAAGATTAGAATGTTAAAAACCTTATTGTACAAAGTATGATGGCTTAAAAAAAGGAAGCATTTCAAAAATCAACTATTTAAGAACTTCGTAACAGTGCACCCAGTAATAAAAATTACAATATAAAAATAAGATATGAATTTTCAAACAATGACAGACTTCAACAAGCTAGATTTTAAAATATTAATCATAGAGACGATCTAGGACGTAATACTAATGTATGAGATGGCAGAATGTAATCACAAACCTTCCTTAGATTCATTGTCATCTTTGTCAATATCCATTTCTTCACATAAAGATTCAACAGAATCCTCGTCAATTCCGTTTGTCAAACCCTCAAGCTTGGGTGTCCGAGTAAAATTTGGAAGTGATTTTTTCCTGACACTGTTGCCATTTGTTTTTTTGACTGACTGCAAGATATTTGGTTCTTCAGGAAGTTCAATTAAAAATTTCAACATAAATACTAAACATTTTTCAGATATAAAACTGAAAGGCCGAAATAATTTCAGTTAACAACTTTGATGTCTTTAGAATCTATTGCTTTTGAAACAACTTCATCAACAATACTGAAATAAAAATTATAAATAATGGTCAAGGGAGAAGTCAAATTTTACTATCTAAATACTCTAAAATTTCAAAAAGTTTATAAATTTTTGGGCCAAGAATAAAGATTTAGAATATCCTACAAATATACGTTTAAATAACTGATAAATATGGATAAATAAATGTTTTGCAGGTTTAAGTAGTTAACAAAAATGTATGATATTTGAATAGAAGAAAAAATAATAATATATTAATAAATAATGAAGTTTTAAAATAACAAAAATTATGAATATTCTACAGTGTGGAAGTCCTAATTTATAGTACTGTACTTAATTCCTATTTGTAAGATGACATCGAGAGAATTTGAGACCTCATATTCATTTCGTATCGTATTCCCACACCTCACTGGGTTCGGTAAATATAGTGAATGGTTATTGTATTATATAGTGATTAGGTATTATATATATGAGGTAAAGATAAAGTTAAATCATGAAGAACAAAGGTGAGTTAAAAACATAAAAAGAATATTCAATACAATTATTCACTGATGGAAAAAATTATTCACATAGGACTGAATTCACAGCCACAATAAAGTGAATTTATAAGATAGAAAACTTTAATAAATCAAAAATACGCTCTATGTATTTGTGTCTGACAGTGGGAGCAGAACTTAAGGATCAGAATGAATTCAGAAAAAAATGGGTAGCTAATGGGAGTAATAATATTACAAATCTTTCCTTCACAGACTGTAGTTGAACTCTTTCAAAGCTCCCACTATCAAACCGTAGGACTTTTAATGTTGAACGCGATATTCTGACTATTAACAGTAATTATTATCAGGCAACAACTAAAATATATTTTGTGAATGTATGCATTTATATAATTTTTACTTTTAACATATTCTATGAAATATATTTAAAATATTTTTTTGGGAACAAATAATAGCATTTCAAGAGAGCCTGTATTTAGCCTTAAAGATTTTCAAACTCTGCATTTAAAAAAATAAACCAAAATATTTTTGAAGCGAGAAGTCTTTTGAAGTCAATATGATCAGAGATTGAGAGATAATGCGGTCAGCTAAAAATTACAATAAAAAAGCTTAAATAAGAACAAGTCCTTTTATTAGGATAAATTTTTCATTTTATTATCAGGTTTTCGATTGACATATTTTGAAGAACATTTGTTAGAGTAATGTAAATGTAAAAGTAAAAAATATCTAATGTAAAAAATATATGCTATATATAATTTTTTAAACATTTTTGTAGAATAATAATAACAATGTAAAAAAACTATACCACAGGTTAATTGAGTAAATGAAAAAGAATAGATAAAATTATCTTCACTTTTCATAGTTTTCACTCATTTCTAATTATCTCTATGAAATTTACATTGCTTTTAACAACATTAAAAATAATACATAAGTAAAAAGTCTGTATGTAATTATCAATGGTAATAGTTAAGACCCATACATTTTCTTTCTTAGATTTTGAATAGAGTTACTAAACACTGAGTTTTCTAAATTTAAAATTTATTTACTTTTAATACAAAGACACACGTGATTAGAGAAAAAAATCTACAAAAATCTTTTAGATTTGTAAGTGACAACTTTTAAATAAATAAATACAGAATATATTCAATAAGCCATAGTATAGGAAAGAATCAAACAATATTGCTATTATATATATATATTATATATATATATATATATATATATATATATATATATATATATATATTATATATATATATATATATATATATATATATATATATATATATATATATATATATATATATATATATATATATATATACTCACATATCTTCTGAAACAGATCCAAGTTTTAAACTTAATATAATCCCAGTGAGTTGCTGACTTTTGTTTGACAAAATAGTCTGCACAGCACTGTAGGGAATCTCTTGTACTGATTTTGAGTCACTTCCTTCTTTTGAACTATTCCATCCAATACATACATCACTCATTCTTTTTTCTGAAGTGAGCAAATGTTTTAATTAAAATTTAGTCAAATAAATTCTATCGATTATTATATATATATATATATATATATATATATATATATATATATATATATATATATATATATATATATATATATATATATATATATATATAGGTAAAGGTTAAGAAGCTTTCTGACCTTCGATATTTGGAAAATATCGATATTCGAAAATATCGATATATCGAAACATCGATATGCCAATTCAAATTTTTTTATATTTGTGTTATTATTATTTAGTTTTCATTTCATGTATGCCTATTATTCTAATTATTTTTATAATTATTATTATTCAGTTTTCTAGCGTACTTCGTTCGACTTATCATAACCTGAACTACCGAAGTTGCCGTAAAATAGAGGCCTAACCTATACAAGAGCGTTACCGCGAGATGAGGCCTACTGCCATATTACACCACACATACTCACATTATATATATATATATATATATATATATATATATATATATATATATATATATATATATATATATATATATATATATATATATATATATATATATATATATATATATATATATATATATATATACATGTTACGGAAATCTGTCCCTATCTTGGTTGAAAGTGTGAGAAAAATACAAACTTCTCGGCAAAAGTTGAACCACTCAATCACTGTAGTTTTGCTAACACTAACACAATTTGACACCTGTTTTGATATTTCACATTTTACTTTACATTTATCACATTGTTTTTCACTAAGAACTAATTTAAAATGTTGCAAAAACGCAAGAAGACACAATCTGTAGAACAAATTAAACTTATATCTTTAACATTCATCTTAAAACGAAAAAGTACAACCAATCACTATACAAGGGAAAGTTCAACTAAGCTAAAACTTTAAAATTTTAAAAATATCGATATAAAGGATATCGATTAAAATCGAAATTTCAAAATATCGATATAAAAAATTATATATAAGATTCAGAAAGCTTCTTAACCTAAGCCATATATATATATATATATATATATATATATATATATATATATATATATATATATATATATATATATATATATATATATATATATATATATATATATATATATACGTCAAACGGGGGAAAATGGGTCAAAATCACCTTTTTTTTTTTTTTCCTTTTTTTTGGCTTATTTAATCATTTATTTTATTTTTTTAGTACTTATATTATGGTACTATAACATGTAATGTAGTTTAAGGTGAAAATTAGTGAAAAACCTTATCCTATAATTAAAAAAAAAAATTTATATTTCAGAAAATGTTAAAAATTTGAGGCCATTTTTTTTGTAAAACATTAAGATATTGGCGAGAGAAAATCGTAATACTTAGGAATATTTTGGCAAGAACATCCATTAATAACATCCCTAAGGTAAGCTATACTTAAATATAATTCAAATTCAGTGCGTGGTTTTAAGGAAAAACATTGATTATTACTCTGGGGTAAAATGGGTCACTCACTTTTTGAAATAATAATACAGTTTTAGTAATGATTTTTTTTTTATTCTTCAACTTACAGATGCCACGTCACTATGAAAAGAAAGAGGGGACAAGAAGAATTATGTATAGGCAGGATGATATTGCCAGAGCCATGATTGATGTTAAAGATGTAGATCCTTGTAGATGTAGATGTTCAAGATGTAGATGTAGATTGATGTAGATCCTGGAAAAAGTGTGTCCTTGAAAGACATGCAAGATGCTTCTACATCAGGTACCAACCAGAGAGATACACCTCAAGAGGAGATTCAAGATCTGCCTGAACTTCCTGACTTAGAAGAAAGTTTTGATGAAACATCATCAGAATTTAATATTGGTGACTGTTTTAGTAAAATTCCAGCAAGGAAAACTTAAACCATACTTCTATGTTGGAAAAGTACTAAGCCAAATTGATGATAAAGTAAAAGTAAAGTTTCTGCGAAAAGCTGAAAGAGGGAAGCATAATGAAAATGAGATCGCTTTTAAAGACCCAGAGAATGTAGATATATATGACATTGAGAAAGGTCAGATAATGAAGAAAATGATAATAAAGGACATTAGGAGAGGAGTTATTCTTTTTAGAAATACCTGCAAAGGACTAACAGTAAGATAGAAAAGGACATTCATGAGTGACCCACTTTACCCCAACGCCATTTTTCAAAATAGGCATTTTTTATAAATTTTTTAAAAATAGTCAAAGTAGGTTATAGTTTATTTTTTTACATTTTTTATGTGTATAAAAGATGGAATTAAATTCGTGAATGGTTATTAAAACATTTGTATAGTACATTATTTTTTTACACCTTTTATATGAAAATTTTGAAAAAAGTGACCCATTTCCCCCCGTTTTAAGGTATATATATATTTCATATCTGCTGTCGGGGATTTAAACCATAACCACTTAGCTGGTAATACAGTGTTACTACAGTTTAATTAGTTGTCATTTACTGTATATATATATATTAGGGATGGAGCGATATCAAAATTTTACCTGATACCAATTTTTTTTACTGAACTCATGAAGGTTGAAACAAGATTGAAAATATTCAATGATCACAAAATTTAGATTTTCTGCTCACTGTAATACCTAGTTATTCTGTAGTCACATTGCTAAACAAACTAATGATAGGTGACATAGGGTTGGTGCCACCAAGACCGCATCCGACTTGCCCTAGTACATGCTCTATTTTCATTATTAATTTCTGCAACATTAGTGATCTTCATTACAATTTCCATTTTGTTGAATACCACCTCTCTTTTTTTAGACCCAACCTCTTATTCTTGACAGAAACTCAGGAGCTTGAGTGTTCTGATAGCAAACCATCAAATTTGGAGCAAATTTCAGTCAAAGGACGTTGGTAAGCATATGTGCACTAAGATTTTGTTCACTCTCGTATCTCTAATCTGGAGTCTTCTGAATTTTCCACCTTGTGGCTAAAGCTCTCTTGCCATTCTACGTCTAAATTCATTTGTTCTGTTTATTTATCTCCTAATTTACTGACTATCCTAAATTCTTTGACTATCTAATCTCCAAAACAGAGAACATTCTTTCTTCTTTCTCAGAAATTATCATATTAGGTGATTTTAAATTCCCCGCCGCCAATGACTATCTTCAAATTTTCATGATAAAGCTGGGAAAAGTGCCTTCCAATTCCTCATCCTAAACGACCTTGAGCAGTTGTGCTGCTCCATACTCGTATCCCTGATCGTCTTAGGAATGAACCCAACACTCTAGAACTTTTTTTAAATTTCTAATTCTACTCCTTATACTGTCGTCAACTCTATCCTCCTTTGGGTTCTTCCAATCACATTCTTATCTCTCTATATTCTTCAAGTCTTCCGCAAGAAAGACTCCAGCATATTTCGAGGAAACGTTTTTGTGACATTTTGATGCCCAATCTGGTCGGACTTTCGGTCGTACTTCTTTGATTTTCTGTGGAATGATTGTCGCTTCCGTGAGAGGGGTCCTTCTGAGACTGCAGTGTGTAACCGAGGTGATTCACTGTGGCATGGAGACTACATTCTTATAGTCTTTCCCTTCTACTAAACTTTACAAACCTTGATTTAACTCTGCTTATTATTGTTATATTTCCAGCAGGGATGCTGCCTTCAGAAATTACTGTTGTTTTCAAACTTCAGAAAATAGTGCAAAATCTGTTCTTGTTCTTTGTAACACCATAAATTTATTTCTCAATACAAAATGCAATAATTTTTCTGGTTCCTCTTCCTCTTTTTCAAGCAGTTTGCAAAAACTGTCAACTCAAACTTTGCCTCTTCCTCTTTCCCTCCACTATTTTCTTTCAGCATAGTTGACGTTTTACCTTCTTCAAAAGCTTAACTTTTTGCTCACTTTTTTTTAAAGTTTACCACCGCTCACGGGCTGAACTCTTTTCTAGGAAGGGGAAGAAATATAATATAATATATAATATAATATAATATAAAATAAAAATAAAATAAAATTCAATTTTAGATGAGTTTGGAGCAATACCTCCTCCTTTAACCCACACTCCCCCAAATCAATTGTCTAAAATTTTAATTTCTTCTAAAGAAGTCCATTGCTGCTCTCTCTTACATTACACTAAGAAGGTGTACGGTACTGATAGTATCTCTCCTGTGGTTCTCAAAATTTGGGCTTTTTAGCTTGCACCTTGCTTTGATAAAATATTTTGTCCCCATCTTTCTACTTCAATCTTCCTTTCTCGCTGGAAACGTGCTCTAATTAAGCATGTACTGAAAAAGGGGGACCTCTCCAACCCTTCAGCTACCGTCAACGTTTCTTCAACCTCCGTCCTTTCTTAAGTTTCTTGTTAAGAATTGAAAAGATCAAATCATCTAATCTTACCTCTGATCGCCAGAGTGGCTTATTAAAAAAAGTTCTACTGGCGATTTTCTATCCCTTTTCTCTGACTCTTGGTCCTACTCTCTTCGGCATTTCAGTAAATCTTCTGGTTTCGCGCTAGACATATCGAAAGCCTCCCAAACAGTATTGAACAAATCTTTGACTTTTAAGCTTCCCTCTTTCGGAATTTATCCTCTCTGATTTTCTTTCTGGTCGTTCTATAGCAGCTTTAAGTCTATTAACAGTGATGTTCCTCAGGGATCTGTCCTAACTCCAACCCTTTTTCTAGTTTTCTTTAAAGACCTTTTCTCAATTACTAAATCATGTATCCACTGCTATGCTATTGACTCCACCCTTCATTACTCCTTCCAATCTGAAAGACGCCACTAATAACGGCAGTTAATTGACGCAAGAATGCTGGCATTGGAACAACTGACCTCTGACCTTTCAATTTGGGGCAGAGAAATTAAGGTTCTTTTCAGTGTCTCAAAACTTTAGCTCCTCCATCTTTCTATTTGACACAACCTTCCCCGCAACTATGACATCTTCGAAAACACACATAAACCTTCGTCCATACTTAATTTTCTCAGTGTTTCTTTCTTCTTGATCTTTTTTTAGAAAGAACACATTACTTCTCTTCCTAAACAAGCTTCCAGAAGTTGGGTGTTCT
>SEYY01023709.1:25000-30000 GCA_009176605.1 Armadillidium nasatum
AGTCAAACTGAAATAATTTTGTGTAAATTATATATATATATATATATATATATATATATATATATATATATATATATATATATATATATATATATATATATATATATATATATATATATATATATATATATATATATATATATATATATACTATATATTATATATCTTTTCACCTGTGGTGGGAAAAGGCCAGTGTCCTATCAAAATTTTAACCAGTTAGGAGGAAAGCCGAAAACCTGGTCAAATTAAAGGCTGACGAGACCTGATACACGACGTTTGAAGGTGTGTAACTCATAGGAAGTTGGGAAAATAGACGAAGGGAGTGTGTTCCAGACTTTACCAGTAGAGTACATGTAAGATTGAGCATAGCAATTAAGTCTGGGGTCAGAGAGTTGGATAGTGAAAGGATGAGATAGTGTAGGAAGACGAGTCGCTCGAGCCCCTCTCAATGGAGGAGGTATGCGACGAGAGTTCAGAAAAGCAGTGTAGATTGTAATAGTATAGAGAGAGAGTGACACAACAATTCAACAGGCAGAATGAGACTGGAGAAAATTAGTGAGAGCAGGAGAGTTGATAAGATGAAAAGTCCAAGACTCCACCTTCTATATAAGTGGAACCAAAACAGATGTGTGACGCATACTCCATACAGGGGCAAACAAAACCCCTATATAGAGCAAGCAACTGGGATGGAGTAAAGAAATAATGACGGTGCCTCAGAACACCTAACCTCTTAAAAGCTTGTTTAGAAAGAGAGGTAGTGATCTTTTCAAGAAAGATCATAAGAAAAGGAAACACCAAGAATATTAACGAGAGATGAAGGTCTGAGTTGAGTGTTTTCGAAGAAGATATCATAGTTGTGTGGAAGATTGTGTTGAGTAGAGAGATGGAGGAATTTAGTTTTGGTGGCATTGAAAACAACCATGTTCTCTCTGCCCCAATTTGAAATGCTAGATCAGAGGTCAGCTGCTACAAGCCTACCTTCCTTGCATCTATTAACTGTTCTTGCTAGGGATGCCTTTCAAATTGAAAAGAGTAATGAAGGGTGGAGTCATCAGCATGGGTGGATAGGAGATGAAATAACAGAGAAGGTCATTATGAAATTAAAAAAAGTGTTTGGGATAGGACAGATCCTTGAGGAACACCACTATTAATAGATTTAGAGGAAGAACAATGGCCATCTACAAAGACTGCAATAGAACGACCAGAAAAAAAATCAGAGAGAAGAAGGATAGATTCTGAAAGAGGGAAGTTTGGAAATCAAAGCTTTGCAACAGATTCTATTGAAATCTTTTGATGTCTAGTGCAACAGCAAAAGATTCACCGAAATGCTGAAGCGCGGAGGACCAAGAGTCAGAGAGAAGGGAAAGGAGATCACCAGTAGAGCATTTCTTACGAAAGCCATATTGGCAATCAAAGATAAGATTAGAAGAATTGAGATGTTTCCAAATCTTCCTGTTAAGGATAGATTCGAAAACTTTAGAAAGAAGGGAGGTTAAAGAAATGGTACGGTAGTTAGAGGGTTGAGGAGGGTCCCCCTTCTTCAGCACAGTCTGAATGAGCACGTTTCCAGGAAGAAAGGAAGGTTGAAGTAGAAAGACATGGACAAAATAGTTTTCCTTATTAGTGAGAGCACAATACATTTTCCATCTCTAAACTCAAGCCTAACCTCTATACCAACCAATTATCCTGTCCACTTTACATTGCAGAATCTTAATTCCCTGTCTCTTTTCTCTTTATCTTTATTTTGAAGTTATTTTATTTTATTATTTTGTTTTAGTTTTTATTTTTGTTCTTAAATATATTACTTCTTTACAATTTATCATCACAGTTTTGTGTCTTATAATGTGCTTTTGTTCTAAATTTCAGTATCTTGAAAATGGTTATAGCTATGGCCGAAACATCAATTATTAACGTTAAATTTTGTCAATTTGAAAATTTGAATTATTAAAGTTATTTAATCATAATGTTGCATTCATTTTTTGCACTTATGTTTTTATTAAAAATTAGGCTCAAAAGGAGCATATTCTAATAAGTCAATAAGATAACTTTGGAATAAGACATAGCTGGTGGGAGAGAAAATTTTAGGAGCAATAGCCAACTAATGAAATATATTAGAGTAATTTACCAAAAATGAAAACAAAAAATATTCTTAAATATTTCTGCTTTACAAGTCTTAGATTTTTAGCCAAATGTCAGCTGATTTCAAAATGTTGTGATGTCAGATAACTAAGAACTACCCAAATTCAGGATGTTCTGGCATATTTATATTAGTGATTCTAGTTCTATTGTGTAATTGCACGAAATAAACAGTAATCCTCATTAAAATCATAAATGAATAAATGTGGAATGATTCACCATATATATATAATTCATATTTAATTATACTAGAAGCTCCCAAAAATGAAAGCCCTAACAAAAGGAGAGTAGGTTACAAATTAACTAGCTTGAAGAAAGAAAAATCAGTTATTGGGTTTTCTTCATTGGCTAAAAAAAAAAAAATACCCAGTGCTCCAAACTCTTCAGTAATGAGTGTGTCTTTTCAGTACAAGAGTATATATGAAGCAACCAGAAGCAGATTAAAACCAGAACACGATGAAGAATTAACATTTGACCACTGCAAGTTTGCAACTATGGAAATTATTTTTAATATGTAAAACAATTTTAACAGTTGCATAGATCGTCAATTCATAGACTTTTCATAAACTTACTCGTTACTTACTACTTGAATTTTTTTTTTTTTTTTTTTTTAAATTTTCAGTCAATTAATATTATAAAATTAATTTCATTTACATCCTACGTGCTCAAAATTTGTTCTAAATTCAAGGTATATATTTTATGAATAAGCAGTGGCAATTAGGACATTTGCTATGTCTGCTAATTAATCAGCTTTGGCCAATTATTTGAAGTTTTGGCAATTTGCCAAATTAATTAGCATACCAAAGCTAAAGCAAAAGCTTTGCTGAATTCCTATAAACTAAAATACAGTATAAAAACAGCATATTGCAAGCTATAATAATTTGAAAATTACTTATTTTAACAGGATATCCAGATTCTAAAACAAAAGATGGATAAGCCGGATTTTCACCTCATCCCTAATATATATATATATATATATATATATATATATATATATATATATATATATATATATATATATATATATATATATATATATATATATATATATATATATATATATATATATATATATATATATTACAGAAGAACCTACCTTCTTCATTAATATTCATTCCTTGAAAGGCAAGGTGGTGTTCAGATAAGCACAAAATTTTAACTTTTTTATCTTCTTTAATGTGACTCAATCTTCCAATTCTATTCCCTGGATTTGATATTGTACTATTTGGGAACAAGTTCAAACAATAGAGATTCCCATCAGACCCTAATTAAGAAGAAACTTATTTTAGAAAGGATATAAATGCAAATATTTCACAAATATTTATACAAATATAAATTAAATTTTCATAAATAAAAGTTTTGCGGACTAAGAGAGATGACTACTTACATGTTGTTAATAGATTGCCAGATGAGAGAAACAATGACCCAGTGATTTTATTTTCTGCAAGGTTTAAGCTATTACAGGAAAAATTAGCTGAGGAAATTTTAATCCTGTATAACAAAACATATCCTTCCTAAAATGGAATAATAAATTAAATAAATTTTTACATAAATTAACATATTTAAAAATTTTGAAAGAAATAATGTGTAGAAAAATAACTAACCTTATTTTTTACAAGTAGAAGGGCTTCATTAGTTTTTGAAAAAATATGAGACTGAATAATAAATTCATTTTCATTAATAATACGAGGTTTCACCTTCTTCCTTTCTTTCAGTCCTTTTTCTAATAACTCAACAAATCCAGAAGTATAAATAATGAATATGGAGTCATTATGAGGAATTAATGAATGAATTCCTGATTTAAACTGAAAATATATATATATATATATATATATATATATATATATATATATATATATATATATATATATATATATATATATATATATATATATATATATATATATATATATATATATATATATCGCAAATTGTACAGGTTTAGAAAAGTATTATAAAAAGGAAATCACAAAACTGTAATTGCAAAATTGTTTTACACTTATCCTTTTGTTCTTTTTAATATTGCAAATGTAACTTCCAATTCATTCATAATTTGATAGTCTAAAAATATACTGAGTTTTTAAAAAAAAAAAATCAATCTTTGTCAAGTGACCATATTGAATGGATACTACTTAATAACTTTGATCTGTTAACCATATTTAACTATTTAAAAATAATTAATTGCAGTACCAACTGAATGTAATTGAAGCAAGCAGAATTAGAGTCAGAATTGGTGTTATATGATACTAAATAGTTGAAGAATTAAAATTGAAATATCATGATCAAAAGGGGTTGGAATCCAAATTTTGTAATCCTACAAAGGGTAAGTGGAATCAAAAATCTAAATAGTAAAAATCAACAATGGTGTCAAATTATTTTAAAACCAATTCCACAGGCCTCGTAAATTTAAAGTTAAGTATAATTAGAATGACAAAACTCATTTTAACTTACAAGACATTTTTTAAAGTGTTGAACATCTTTTTCTTGAACTTGCCAATGATAAAGAACTGTTTGATTCACAACTGCATATATTTTATTTGTGGTTGCATCTTTAACAGCTCCACAAGTAAAAGGATCCCAACTTTTAGTAATCCAGCTATTAACTTGTTTTCGATCCGCCAACTGAAAAAAAAATAATTTTTTTTAAAAATTTGGAGGCAAAATATTTAACATAAGTTTCATTACTTCTAAAAATATAAAATTTTAAATATATATATATATATATATATATATATATATATATATATATATATATATATATATATATATATATATATATATATATATATATATATATATATATATTATTTTGATGAAGGATTATTTTTTTTAAATTTCCCGTGCACAACACCAAAATGGTTGGG
>SEYY01023709.1:35000-38701 GCA_009176605.1 Armadillidium nasatum
AATATATTATATAATATATATTAATATTATATATATATTATATAAATATATATAAATATATATATATATATATATATATATATATATATATATATATATATATATATATAAATATATATATATATATATAATATATATATATATATATATATAATATATATATATATATATATATATAATATATATATATATATATATATATATATATATATACTATATATTATATATATATAATATACTATTTATTATTATCTGTCTATATATATATATATATATATATATATATATAAATATATATATATATATATATATATATATATATATATTAGATAATAATATATAATTATTATATATATATATATACCGTATATATATTTTCACTAATTAATAATATATATATATATATATATATATAATATATATATATATATATATATTATAAGAAATGCTTCGCAATTGCTTCAATGCCTAAATTTCCCACTTATCACATTCTTTTTCATAACTAATAATTTAAAATATTGCAATCTGTAGAACAAATTAAACCTATATTTTTAATATTCATCTTAAAACGAAAAAATACAATTTTTAATATTTAATAAAATATAAAAGATTTAAGTAGGCTTACCAACTGTAAGCCTACTCAAATCTTTAAAACTTAATTTACTTACATTAAATCTCTTAACAAATGACTTGCATGTTATTAAAAGATGATTATCATCAAAAGGAGTAATATCAATTAAAGTTTTCAGATTTATATCAGAACAAAATAACATGGGAAGTTGCCATCCAGCCTTCATGGTTTTCTTTTAGGATAATTGCTTTAATATTTATATATATATAAAATTTTACGTTACTAACTCTCACAGCGTAACCTATTAACAACCACAAACAATCTAATCAATAGTTACTTAATTAGTTCATAAGCTAAGTATATGTATCTAAACAAAAATGATTACACACAAATATTAGGCATGGATTTTTACAAGTAGGCCAAGACCATAGTACCAAGACAAAGAGCAAAGGAATAGTGATAATATGGGGTACGTAATGAAAGCTTTTAATCTAACCGCTAATAATTATAAACTTCGGAAAACGAGAAGGATTTTTAGCTTCAATCGTCTTTAGAATATCAAAATTATTAATTTAATTTCCATATTTTATCTATTAATCTGTTGTGTATACTTCCATCTCAAGTATTCTGCCACTTCCCCTACAACTTCAAAACCAGAGTGCTAAAAAGTTTCCTTAAACATTCCAATCTCAATTTCATTATATTCTTCTGCTCAAATTTACCTCTTAAGTTTTAATTATTAATTTATAATTTTGAACCCGTCAGAATCAATTATTAATATAAAATATATTAATCATCTTAAATATAAGGCATATTACCGATTTATTCTAGTCTGCGAATATACTCCCGTCCCCCCAATTCATTATTTCCTTCATCCATAACATATCCCCTCAATATCTCTGCCAGTACCATGCAATCGCCCGCTGCCTTACAATTTTTAACTTTTTTCCATCACATATTTTAACTCTATGAGTGCTTTAAGTCACTCATCCTCCCCCATCTCTCCTCTCCACGCTCATCTTCCTCTACATTGTTCGGTACATTCAGAAACTATAAAAACTCTGGGTTTAGCTTTTATTAAAAGACCTGAAAGAGAAGGGTTGTAATTAGTGTTACAATTAAATAATAAGAGGAGACTTACTATGAACTGTTTCTAAAGAAACGATGCTTTGAAGTCCTTCATATACGAATTCAATATACTTTACGCAGTTATATATTTGAGTAAAGGCAATAGATATATTTAAGAAAGAGTTGAAAAAAAATATAGCTCATACCTTATACTTTGATTCTGAGGGCTTGTAATGAACAAACAAAAACACATTTTAATAACGTTGAATTAAAATGATTTGAAAAAAGTTCATTATACTGGGAGTGAAAATGTGCTACATCGATACAAAAAACAAACCAACTCTACAAACTCCTATGAAGGAGAACTTAAAATATATATAAAGTATATACACTAGATATATTATTGAAAGTATATAAACAGTTTTTATAAAACAGGTCGAACTATTCTTTCCACGTCAAAAATAAAACCTATTTATATATTTTCACTATTTTGTCTATTGTATATAATTTTGTCAATTTTAAGTTTCATTTATATTGGAGACCTTCTATTTGATTCTCCTACTTAGGTTGTAGTAAAATTGTTTTTGTTCTTAAATGTGGCACACCAACACGTTGCCACTTTCAGGAACTTAAAAAAAGTTGTTTTCAACAGCTTCAGCGAAAACCGCTTGGTTTTTGTAAGGTATTTGAAGTGAATTAGAATAATGAAAGACCTTTCATTTAAAGGCTTTATTCCACTAAAGAATTATATTACATGTCTGGAAATTATAAAATGAATCAGAACATTAATAACATATTAGAAATTAAAACCTATAAATAATTATCATTGCATTCACCCCTTCTAGCAATTTTAATTCTTTCAATTTCAGGGATTTATTTTCTTACGTTCAGACGCTGTACTGGTTTGCAAACTCGACTCGATCTTCTTAATTCTGGAGAGTTCTGATTAATCTCTTCCATTGTAGGAACACTAATCTCTGATGGTGTATCTTTTAAATGAATGTAGTGGTCAGTCTCAGCTCCTGAGTCATCATAGCTTCCACAATACCCTTCACTATTTATGTTTTCAGGATAATCAGGGTAGGTATCATTTGTATTATGAATATCACATGGAGTAGATCACGGAGGGAAACTGTTGGCTCCCTATCATTGGAAAACTTCACAAAAGCATATCGTGGATTTACATCTAAGAGCTCCGCTTCTTCCACTAGTAGACGATCGAACTTAGACTGTCTTACTTGCTTCCTTACTAGAACTGGACCAGGAGAGGACAGCCATGTAGGAATGGTATATCCATTACTAGACTTTCGTTGATAATGATGTTGTAAACAGAGATCTTATTGAATTAAGAGCTTGTGGAAGTACCTGCTCCCACTGTGCTACCTGCAGATTTCTAGATCGCAAAGCAAAAGATATCTTCTTCCGTATAATTCCATTATATCTCTCACATTGCCCATTACCTTGATGGTTGTAAGGAGTAGTTTTACTAGTAGCTAAGCCAAATCAATGAAGAAATTGTTTTAATTCTTGCGACATAAAAGCAGTACCCCTATCAGAGTGTACATATGAAGGAAGTCCAAATATGGGGAAAAGTTGAGAAAGACACCTTATAGCAGTTTTAGTAGTCATATCAGAGCAAGTGTACACAGAAGGAAATCTCGAGTATTCATCAATATGGAAGCATATACATGCTAAAGAATGAAGATGGTAGCGGTCTTTTAAAATCGATATTCAATCTTTCAAATGGGGATGATGTCTTAGCATATACAGATGAAGGAAGCTTATAAAATTTTGGTTTGCACTCTGCACAAATAGGACAAACTTTTGTCATGCATTTTACATCCTCAACAGACTATGAGAGTTTTTTTTTTTTTCAACGAATGAAGTGAGCCATTCTAGCAACTCCTGGATGACACCTTGTAGCGCAGAGCTTTCTCCGTATTTTACTGTAGTTTCTATACTGTGGTTTTTTGGAGAAATATCTTGAACGCTTGAAGTAGAAAGACTATCGTGTTTGTGATGCTTCTTTGAAGATAGGCTACAACGATTTTATATACAGTGC
>SEYY01023711.1:0-40197 GCA_009176605.1 Armadillidium nasatum
ATCATTTAAACTGAGGTGAGGCACTGGGGTAATTATTTATAATTCTCACAGGTGCCGGTCTAGGGCCTTATTGCCTAGTGCTAATCTGGAGTTATAATCTCTATACCTATCAGGTAGAAAATATAGATAAGAGACCTTAATGGTTTATGAGATTATCATATATTTTTTTTTATAAAATTTTAATATTTAATATTCACTTTGGGAAAAGAAAATATGTCAGTAGTGTGATAAATTTCACAGTAAAACGTTTTCCACTTTCAAATCTTTGGTTGTTTTAAACCATTACTCTTTTTTTCTTTATTTTGTGTATATAAAGAGGCTATCCTGTGTACTGTGAACTATAGATAATTTTATGTGAACACTGTAAGTGCAAGATCAATATATATATATATATATATATATATATATATATATATATATATATATATATATATATATATATATATATATATATATATATATATATATATATTTTTAGATCATTTAAACTGAGGTGAGGCACTGGGGTAATTATTTATAATTCTCACAGGTGCCGGTCTAGGGCCTTATTGCCTAGTGCTAATCTGGAGTTATAATCTCTATACCTATCAGGTAGAAAATATAGATAAGAGACCTTAATGGTTTATGAGATTATCATATATTTTTTTTTTATAAAATTTTAATATTTAATATTCACTTTGGGAAAAGAAAATATGTCAGTAGTGTGATAAATTTCACAGTAAAACGTTTTTCCACTTTCAAATCTTTGGTTGTTTTAAACCATTACTCTTTTTTTTCTTTATTTTGTGTATATAAAGAGGCTATCCTGTGTACTGTGAACTATAGATAATTTTATGTGAACACTGTAAGTGCAAGATCAATATATATATATATATATATATATATATATATATATATATATATATATATATATATATATATATATATATATATATATATATATATATATATATATTATTTTTTTTCAGATGGATACCAGTTCTGCAACCATATTAAATAGTGGAAGATGTTGTTTTTACTCTTTTAATGTACATAAAAAAAAGATAAAAAAAAATCTTCTAAATGTGACCAAAAATTTGATTGAGAAACATCCTAATTTTAAGTTGGATAAAAAACGGTTATCATATTCAAGAACTATTCCAGGTAAATCTATAAATTTATAGTTATTTAAAAAATTTAGATAAGTTTTCATATAATATATATAATTAAATGTCAAATATATGATACATATGCATTTAATATTTGAACTACAAAATAGATTAAATAATTAAAATGAAATATTTATTTACAGGAACCCATCAAATTCATTTCATCAAACCTATCTGTAAGGGTCAAGTTGAAGTCCGCTCATATTCTTCATCTGAATTCAGAATAATATCTTTGAAAGGTTAGTGCATTGCAACTTATGATGAGCACTGGTATCTTGCCTGTATATTGGAAGTAAAACATGATAGCAATGAAGTAAGCTTGAGCTTCCTGCATCCTCATGGGCCTGCACCCTCCTTCGTGTTTCCATCACCTCAAGATGTACTCATCATTGATGTCAGGGACATCTTAATGAGTGCAAGCCCGGTAACAAAAACCGGAAGAACGTATACATTGACAAAGGTAGAATATGGAAAAGCTGAAAATATGTTTGCCAGTCGAAATAAAAAAATGTAAATTTTTTAAAATAAAGGGTATCAATATTTTATAAATATATATATATATATATATATATATATATATATATATATATATATATATATATATATATATATATATATATATATATATATATATATATATATATATATATAGTATATACGTTTAAATGTACTAAAAGGTTGTACAATAAAAGAAAGCTTCTATCATCAAGTGTCCATCATTATATAACCTTACAATATATCGATAAAATAAGAATCACTGTAATTTTAAAAAAAGTGAAAAAATGTGATATTTGTACTTATTAAATTGCTTATATTTTCAAAGCCAAAAATAATTCATTAAAAAAATTAAAATATACATATATAACAATAATTCAGCAAAGTTTGAAAAAAATCGAAGATGAGGTTTTTTTTCAAGGTCAAGGTCAAGGTCACCAATAGGTCAAATTTTTTATTTGACCTCCGAGGTCAAAATCATCTAAATAAATGTTGTACCGCTATTCAAGATCTTTTAAATGGTCTTTACACGATGCTTCTAAGTGCCATAGAAGCCGAGATATTGTATTTTGACCTCGTACTACTCTCTGAAAATTGACATTTTTGACCAAAGTTTCAAAGGTCATATTTTCTGAACCGTATGAGCTAGAGACCTGCAATAAATGCCATTCATATTTTCTCAAAAAGATCTGTTAGTGTGCCATTTTTCATAAAAATTGAAAGAGGTCACGGAAAAAATTGCCAAATTTGAGTTGAAGTGACTTGGAATGGCCCATATATATATATATATATATATATATATATATATATATATATATATATATATATATATATATATATATATATATATATATATATATATATATATATATATATATATATATATATATATCCACTTTGAACTCCTACTCTAATTCCTCTCTGAACCATTGCAACATTCTTTATTTTACCTCATACTACATGGAAGTATGGGAAATGAATATATTTATATAATTGAATTAAGGTTTCACCTGAATTGAAACGAAACTTTCCAGGAGGGATCACCTTAGGTTTACAATCTAATGAAAGAGTTTGCACTAGGGAGGTCATAGATTGAATTAAGTTGGTATTCTGTTGTATTAGGGTATGTTATGTTTGTTCATCAATAGAGGTACCATTAGAGTTATTCAACACTTGGGGATTCAAATTTGGAGGGTTAGGAGGATTCGCCTCTGAAATTGGGGTTTGGGTGTGACAGAACACACAGCAACTGAGCAAGCCTCCCCAAAGAAACAACGTTCTGCTACCATTTATGTTGTGGTGCTATAACCACTAAAAACAAGACAAGAGTGACTCACCCTTTGATAATGATGAGATTTCTGTTCTCAGAAGAGGACTTGCTGCCGTGTCCCTGGATAAGAACTAACAAGTTTTTCTTCTTGAAGAAATAATTAACGGAAATATGTTCTTCCCCAGGAGAAGCCACCAACCCTATTACTGAGTGAAAAAATTTACAGTAATTAGAACTAGAATTCTGTTATATGATTGGCTAAATAAAATTGGTACTCACCACAGAAGTCCCTTTAAGACTGTCGTTCAAAATAATTATTAGATAAACCAGTACGAATTTAATGCCAAGGTGAATAATCCTCTCATAAATAAAAATATATTAATAATAAAAAATATACATATTACAAGCCCTAACCAAGAAATATAAATATTGATGAAAGTTATATATATATATATATATATATATATATATATATATATATATATATATATATATATATATATATATATATATATATATATATATATATATATATATATACTTCTTCTCATCCAAATGCTGAAGTCCTCTATTTAGGGGATTTCAACGTACACCACACTGAGTGGTTGGGTTCCTCTCATACTGATACAGGTGGGAGGGAGGCCAAATCATTCAGCATTCTTAACGATCTAGAGCAGTTGATTAGGGAACCCACACACATTCCAGATCGTCCTAACCAATTCTTAAATACACCATTTTCCCTCCTATTGGTAACTCTGACCATAATCTTATAGCTCTTAGTTATAATGCTTTCTCTCCAACAGCTCTACCATGCCCTGAACATACTTTCTGGCACTTTAATCGGGCTAATTGGGGGGCAATGCGCCGCTTCTTTGCTAACTATCATTGGAGTGAATCTTGCTTTGTCTCGGGGGACGCTTCTGTCTCTGCTGAAAAGGTAGGGGCCGTAATCCTTGATGGGATGGGCAGATTCATTCCATCTTCAACTAAATCTTTTTCTCCTCAAAATCCTTGGTTCGATGGCAATTGTTCTCTTGCCCTTCGGGAGAGAGACAATGCTTATCGTGGATGGAAAAACTCTCTCCTATCACTCTTGCTAATTTTCATTCAGCCAGGAATCATTGCAGGGATGTTCTTCAATGGACTAAATGTACTTTTTATAAAAAGGAAGTGCACTGACCTCCATGGCTCTCCTACTGATAAAAATTTCTGGCCTCTTGTCAAAAATATCTCTAACAACTTCTGTAAATCTGCCTTTCCTCCTCTTATTTGTCTGATGGTTCTGTAGCTAAAACTCCTTCTGAAAAGGCTAATCTCTTAAGCCTTCTTTTTTTCATCTAATTCCACCCTGCTCGATTCTGACATCCCTCCTCCTACACCTTCTCCTCTCAGGTGTCCCATGTCTGTACCTGTAATTACTCATGATCGGGTGCATGAGATCCTGAAATCTTTGAACGTCAGGAAGGCCAGTGGCCCGGATGGCATTCCCCCTCGTGTTCTGAGGGAGTGTGCTTCCGAGTTAGCGCTGTAGTAGGTCCCCCAAGGATAAAAGGAGATCATTAAATTTGTAGGTATTTTTGTGCTTTTTGAAAGGTTTTTGGACAAAATGTAAAGTAATATTCAAAGTTGTTGTGTAAAATTTAGAGTTAAGTTTACATAAATTATTCAATTAAAATATAAAGTAAGAAATATATTAAAATAAATTAAGAAACAGAGCCTAAGTTCAATAGTATAAAATTTGCATTACATAAGAAATAAATTATAAAGTCAGTATAAGAAATATGATAGGTTAATTTGTTGAATAAAATTAAAGTAAACATGTAGATTGAAAATCATAAAATGTAAAAAATTAAGATATTTTATATATAGGCAGGCCTAGATAAGAACATTCAAGATGGCGGAAGTTTAAAATATATAAAATTTTGTTTACAGTTTAAAAAGTCAGAAGAAAAAGAAGAAGAGGAAAAAACCATAGTTAAACAACATTTGAAAGAAATTTCTGAGTTCTGATTGGTTGTTGGACTAGTGGAGGAATACGATCGGGAATTACGAGGGTTGAACAGCATATTCTAGAAGGAGAGATGCCATTGTTGTTTTTGACTTCATAGTAATCACTTGTTTGTGAAAATTAAGAATTGGGGAAAATTTAAACTTTGATTAATCTATTAGTAAGGGTGATTTATTGAAGATATATTATAATATAGTACTTATTAATAGTGAGTCTTTAGACTTAGTTATATTTCGATTATTAGTAAATAGTCCTTAGGCTATATTTCAAAGTGAATCATTAGATTTTTCTTTATTGAAAGGAAATCTCTAGATTTCTTTTAGTTATTGAGAGGAAGTCATTAGACTTCTGGATAAAAATTGAATTTAAGATAAAGGAGTTAATATAACTTAAGCTTTGATTCAAGACTTTAAATATTTATTAAAATTTAGCATTTAGTGAGAATTGAGTTTAACTATTGAAAGTTGGAAATTATTTGAAGGTTATATTTAAGACATTTAATTTATTTAGTTAACTTTAATTGAATATTAACTTTTATAGTTAATATAACTTAAGATTTGATTTAAGACTTTAAATAATTATTGGAAGTTTTAGCATTTATTTAGCATTTAGTTGAGAGTTAGGTTTAATTATTAAAAGTTAAGAATTATTTGAAGATTATATTTATTTACTTTTAGTTAGCTTTAATTGGATATTAACTTTTATAGTTAATATAACTTAAGATTTGATCAAAAACTTTAAATATTTATTGGAAGTTAGCATTTATTTAGCATTTAGTGAGAATTAAGTTTAATTATTGAAAGTTAAGAATTATATTTAAGACATTTCATTTATTTAGTTAACTTTTATAGTTAATATAACTTATGATTTGATTTAAGACTTCAAAGTCTTATTCAAATGACTATTTATTGGAATTTAGCATTTATTTAGCATTTAGTGTGAATTAAGTTTAATTGTTAAAAGTTAAGAATTATATTTAAGACATTTCATTTATTTAGTTAACTTTAATTGGATATTAACTTTTATAGTTAATATAACTTAAGATTTGATTTAACTTTAATTATATTGATTATTTGATTAAAAGTAAATAATGTAAAATTAATAGCAAACTTTATTAAAAGGATAGTAAAGTTAAAACACTCATTATTTATTCAAATTACATTAGACAAAGTATAAACTTGAGAGATTAAATAAAATAAGAAAGAAATAGGATAGATGATTGAAACAATTAATAGAAGGAAAGGTTTACATTTGATTTATTAAAGCATTTTGAATCCACATTTTGCTAACAAATAATTAGATTGCTCAGGAGGTGATCTGAGTGGGGAGTACTTGAAGATAACTGGTTCTTGAATAAAGAGAGAAAGAGAAGATCTGCTCTAGACATATAATAAACAAAAGCATCTGGAAACAGAAAAAAGGGATATAATACTTGTATTTGAAACACAACGCAATATTTATGATTGTAGTTATTCGGAATATTATGTTGTAACAGACTGGGAGACAAGAAACTACAGTAATAAAAGGAGGTAACACAATAGTAGTTAATACTGTAGTACAAGGCTACGACAGCGCCTTTCCTCATTCAGCTCTACTCTCTATGCCTTACTACTAATACTTTTCCTCAATGCTGGAGTGTGCATTTGTTCAGCCGATTCCAAAATAAGGAAGTCGCTGTTAGGGAGAGCTGGAATGTGTGAATGAACCAACTTGCCTACACAGAACTTTTTAAGAATGACCCAAGATTTGACGGAATACTTACATATTACATTCAAATCCGTCAGCCATGAAAACACTATATAGTGTTCACACTTAATTAAGAATGAACGAAATTTCAGTTTGGGTGTGACGAGTATTTTCACAAAGAAAGCGGTGATTGCTTGCTTTATGCAGAAAAGGGGCCAACCTATCACAAGAGTTGCATGTTTATGTAGGACACTATTTGTAACTTAGTTAACTAGCCTTAACGAACGAACCGATTATTCTAATTCTCTATTAAAAAAGTTAAATAATAATGTAAGGAATGAGGGATAGTAAAAGAAATGTTTACTGATACTACATTTACTTAATGATGAATTGTTGATCAAACAAAATTTATATTATAATGAATAAATTTAACTTTTATTAAATGAAATTAATTTAAAACAAAAACTTTAGTTTATTTCTTTTTGTCATTAATTTTACACTTATGTTTATTACGGATTGTCAGGTATTTAAACTCTATTAATGGGATAGTGTTGGGAATTGAGAACAACTTGCTGTATCAATCAATGCTTAAACATAGGAGAAGTATTTTCCTCTTAAGTGGAGTTGTTAGTGATGAAATACAGAAGTTGAAAGAAGATATAATATTTTGTTTATCTAATTTGGTGGTTGTAGATGGCTTCTCTCTTCCTTTCCTTGTTTAATTTTCTGAATTGGATATAGTATCTTGTTTTCCTCCTTCAATGCTACAAGATGATGAATGGATAATTCGTTATTGGAAATCTGGTAATGACACAAGGTTGGAATGGTCAAACATCAGAATTTGACGTCCACAGGTTGTAATGGTCTCACAAGTAAGACGTCCACGATTGGAATCTGTATAATTTAGTCCCAAGACTGGAAGCCTATAGAGATTGGTTTTATTAAATCTTTATCCCATTAATATTATGTATATATTACAATTACCATTATACACATTAAAGTCAATAATTAACATCAAATGTTACAGAATATAATAAATATTTACATCTTTACCATAATCAAGGCACTTTCCTTATATGACCAATTTATTTCCCCATTGGTGGAGGCCTAATATTTGAATGTAAAGTTTCCTTACAACAAAACTCAAAACATATAAATTCAAAAACAATAAATATTAATCAATATTCTGAAAAATAGAAATAATTAATATCTTTTCATTTAACATACAGAAATAGAAATGAACATAAGAAAAATAATTTAAAAATAAATAACTGATTTTGTAATGATCATCAGTACTACAGATGATTAAAAATACCAAAAAAAAACTAGAAAAATAGTTCTAAAAATAATAACTTTTTGACTCTCCCTTTCATCTCCTTCCACCAGATTTTAGCCCCCCCCCCCTATTTTCCGAAGGACTATTTTTCATATGAAGTAGTTACAAATACATTAGTGTACATATACAAAATAAGGAATGAAAATACAAGAGCATTACAAAAATAAAAAAATTCTTTACAAAAATATAAAATGTTTCTTATACATTTTCTTAGAATCATTAACTTTTATTCTAATTTTTATTTTGTCTCATGACATACACCCATATATATTATTATAAATATATTCCATATTCATTTCTCAGCCATCTCTTTCCATCTCGAAAGATCTTTACTTCTGAAGCACTGACACAAGGTAAATGGCTCATTATGAATGAAACGTTGTATTCTGCGAAGATATACAATATAGTGATTAATATCATCTATAAGTAGTGCTCCCGCAACTCCGCTACTTCCCCCCATCTAAGCACTAATCTGACTCAGCAAGTGTTAAACAAGGAGTTGCAGTTGTTAATATATTATTTATGATTTTTGTACAGCAATCTGTATTGATTGTTGAGTCTGCCACCCCATTTAATGTAATTGTTATAAAATTATATATTGTTTAAGAAAGAAATAATTATTCTCTATAATGAAAGCAATCCTAATAAAAAAATAAACCATCTTCAAGCAATTTATTAATTAAGCATATTAACTTATTGAAATGAAAAACAAAATAAATTTGAGTTATGTTTTTATATTTTTAATTCATTAAAGCAACATAAAAATCTCAAAAAACTTTTATTTTAAATTTAGCAATTTCAATTAACCAAAACAAAATATATTTAATCAAAATCACTTGCAAGAATTTTGTATCAGTCTTTAGAAAAGAAACTTTATGTACTTGTTGTAGTTACAGGAAAGGATAGCCTAGAAGACCTAACATATTCTAAATGTTGTGGCATTACATTAGGGAGATCTGAGACTGTCCCTCGGGATCGCATTAAAGGTCTAATAACAGGGGTTTCTAGTATGATTGTAGGTGATCCCATAGGTAAATTTTCTCGAGATAAACGTCTTCTAAGAACTAGTTCTCCTTCTATTGGATAATCGTCTGGTAGACAATCCAGATGTGGAACAGTGGAAATTTGAGTAATTCAAAAGTTGTTTTCTAAAAATTTTCTTGATGTACCTGGTGATTGAGTTTCAGAGTATGACGACCCTTCAGGTATATTCTATGTGGTTAGTCCATTAGTGATTTCATTTTCTTCAGTTGCAACAAAAGTGAGATTTATCCATCCTTCAACTAATGGATCTAAAACAGTATTTTCCTGTGGATCATGTACATACATGGACATATGATTCCATTCTAAATTGTGATCTTCTGGACTGATATTAACATTTTCATTATTTTGTGATGGATTATCATTGGGGTATTTGGTATAGTCCCACGGAAAGTTTTCAAATCCACTGATTTTCTCCTATATTTGCACCTTCTAACAAGTGAACACATCTCATATCCTCTCCTAGGTCTACCTTTCCAGCCTTTTTACAATTATCCTCAATCATCTCATATCTTGCAACATAGTCCCTTATGGATTCATTTATTTTTCTACCTATCTTGAAAAATTCTAAAATCTTATCATATCGATCTCTACTCTTCTCCTTTCCAAATCTCTTATCCAGTACCTCTAATACTTTTTCCACCGCTACATGTTTTTCCAACCCCTCTAACTCTACATTGTACACACTTTGGAATGCCTTTCCTCCCAAACTAAGCATAACTTCTCCTCCTGGGTATTCCAAAAACTTTCCTTCGAGCTTGTCCAACAACATTACTCTCTTTCTCCACATGTCATAATCTTCTCCCTCTAAACCTTGAAATTCTGGACAATATCTCCTTCCTCTCATTACTGTTTTGCTCTTCTGACTTTTCTGGCTTAGTTGCTCCTCACTTCCATCTTTATTTGCCATGATGTTGCCCTTTCGCAACTACACTCTGCTACCACTGATAAAATTAGGGTGTTACAGAGTTAAAAAATTTTCTCACCTGCAAACTGTTGTCCAGACTGCCTTCTTCTTTGTTTGATCCTATACCACCTCACTTACCGGACAATCAAGTGTAACCTAACTCCCACTACAGCCTCCCAGGGAAACTATATCACTAAGCGCTCAGGAACACAGACCCCTAGACACTAATAATAAGATAAATGGCACCCTTGCTAACCGATATGAAGCGTATAGGCAATTTCTTCCTCTTTTCTTCTCTTAACTAAAAATATTCTTTTCTTTCTTAGAGTTGTTCAACTTTATATGTTTACTTAATTCTAAATATTAAAATACTAATTACACCTTTCTTTATATAAATATCTAAAGTATCTTAAAGGGAGAATTTATAACCCTTTCCTTTAATCCTTTAACTTTAACCTGTTTATTATACCTAGACACCTGCAATAAAGAAATAATACATGAAATATATTTAACAACATCTAATCTCCTTCTACTTCCAAAATCACACCTTCCAAACCCAATCCAGTGATTCTCTTCTCTACTTCTTCTTCCTTCTTCTCTTTTCTCATATTATAAATATACAATTATTATTATTATTTATATATATATATATATATATATATATATATATATATATATATATATATATATATATATATATATATATATATATATATATATATATATATATATATATATATATATATATATATATATATATATATTTTTATTTATATATTTTTTTTTTTTTTTTTTTTTTTTACCTTCTCACCCCCTGACCACCCCTTGTTGAGGCGGCCACACTTCGCTAATGAAGCCTCCCGCCGCAGTCGGTCTCGCCCAGAGATCTTTCAAAGAAGTGATGCCCCAGAAGATTTTGGGGCGACAGTTGGAGGGACAGTCTAAAAGAAAGTGATCTACGGTCTCCGGGGCCCTTTTGCATCTGGTACAAGTGGAAGATGTTGCCTGGTTTAAATTGAAATTGTGTTTGTAATGTTGTAAGTTTGGGTGGTGCCCGCATCTCAATCTTGCTAGTGAGATTTGTAAGTGTCTTGGGAGGTTGTTGGAGTCGGTGTTTATTTCGGGAGGGGGTTCGTTAAGGATGCTGTTTGGAGGTCTGTTGATCATATATGAATGTGTAAGTTGAGTGTGTATATGTTTGGTTGTTGTGGTATTGGGGGGAGGAGGGGGAATGTGATTTAGGATCCGTTTGTAAAAGGCTCCGGTGGACGATGGAGGTTGTTTAAGTCTTTGATTTGTAGGTTGGAGGAGAGTTTTGTGACATGGGTGTGTGGGTAGACGGGTTTTTGCATAGAATTGGGTGCCTATCATTTCGAGGTGGTTCCTTATAGGTAGTATCTTGGTTTCGTTATGAAGGTGTTGTTGAGGGGTTGTGGGTGTGCAGCCGGTGATGGTGCGAAGGGCTTTATTTTGTGTTATTTGGAGTGTCGTTAAGTTTTTGTCGGAGAGCAGGGGGTGCCAGATGGGGGAGGCATAGTTGATGGTGGGGCGTATAAATTGTTTGTAGATTGCAATTGAGGTTTGTATGTTGTTGTGTATGTCAGTGTTGGCCACTGTTTTGAGGATGTTGAGTTTTCTGGTTGCGGCTGTGGTGGTATTTTGAATGTGTTTGGAGAAAGTGAGGTGAGTGTCAAATGTTAGGCCGAGAATCTTTGGGGATTTTGTTGAAGGGTATGGGGGTGTTGTTTAGTAGGACTTGTGGGTAGGTGTTGGATAAGTGTTTGTCTGTTGTTATGAGGGTTATGGAGGATTTGTTTGGTGATGCCGTCATCCTGTTTTCTACTAGCCAAGTTTGGAGTTGTGTTAGGTAGTCTTGTGTGAGTGTTGTTGCGGTGGAGAGGTCTTCGTGAGTGGTGGCAATAGTTATGTCGTCGGCGTATGTAGTGATGTGGGTGGAAGCTGTTTGGGGTTGTGGGAGGTCTGCTGTGTATAGGTTGAATAGGGTGGGGGAGAGTATGGCTCCTTGGGGAACTCCGTTCTTTATGTTGATGGTACGTGATTTATGGCCGTTTTGTTGTATTTGGGCGGTTCTGCCTGATAGGAAGTTGGATAGCCATTTCTTAGTATTTGTTGTGATGTTGGATTGGAGGATTTTATGGATAAGATTATGTCTCGGGACAGTATCGAAGGCTTTGTTTATGTCAATTGCTATTAATATAGTTTTGTGATGTGGCTTATGGTTTAGTCCGTTTATTATAGGTTGGATGATGTTGGTAAGTGCAGTGGTGGTGGAATGGTTGGGTTTGAACCCGTGTTGGAAGTTTTGTTGTGGAATGAATTGGAGGATAGAATTTAGGATTAGTTTTTCTAAGAAGTTTTGAGATGGTGGATAATAAGGAGATTGGGCGGTAAGAGGAGGGGTTTGAAGGGTCTTTGCCGGGTTTTAGTTTAGGGATGATTAATGCTTTTTTCCATAGGGGAGGGATATAGTTGAGTTGGATGGATTTGTTGAAGATGGAGGTTATGTATGTGATTGTGTGGATGGATAGGTGTTTTAGGTGAATATTTGATATGTTGTCTGGTCCTGTTGCTGGAGAGTTTTTGATAGATTTAATGGTGTTTTGAGTGTTTGTGGGTGTAATGGCGTTTAGGTTGTTATGGTTGTTGTGTAGCTTTTTCAGTTTTTTGATTATTTTTCTGTTTTGAGGGTGGGTAGGTAAGCTACTTTGTTTAGCGAAGTGTGTGGCTAGTAGGTTGATGTGTTGTTTGGGAGTTAAAGGGGTTTGTGTAGTGGGATTGGTTGGAGTTTCGTGAGTGTGAAGAGGGTTGTTTTTTGCGTTGTGAATTGTGTGGATTGTTTTCCAGACTCTTTTGCTGTTTGTGTTGTCCAAGTTTTTGATGAGGAAGTTTTGGTAGTTGTTAGTTGTGTGAGTTTTTATTAGGGTTGATATTTGATTGTTTAGGGTTTCTAATTGTGTTTTGGTGAGTTGTGTGGGGTTGTTATGGCGTTTTAGTACGTTCCTTTGTTTTATGAGAGAAGTGATTTCGGGGGAGAGGTTTGGTACGTATTTTTTAATGTGGCCTTTAGGGATGAAGATGTTGGCCGCTTTCTGGATTGTGTGGGTGAGATGGTTAATTGCTGATTTGAGGGAGGATATGTTTGTAATTTCGTTTGTTGTGAGGTTTTCGTCTATGTAGTTGGAGAAACCGGTCCAGTCAGCTTTTTTGTAGTTGGTAAATGTAGTTTTAGATTTGTGAGTGGGTTTGTTTTTGATGTTGTATTTTATAATTATAGGTAGGTGGTCGGAGTTTAGATCGGTTTCTGTGGTCCATTGTAGAAAGGGGTGAATGTTTGAGGAGCAAAAAGTGATGTCTGGTGATGTGGGGGATTGGTTGATTTGCGGGGGGATTCTGGTGTGGAGGTTTTTGTTGTTAAGGATGTTGAGATGTTCCAGGTGTTCGATGATGTGGGTTCCTCTTTGGTCGGAGGCTTGGTTTTTGTACCAGGACGGGTGGTGGGCATTGAAGTCTCCGCATAATAGGAGATTGTGAAGGTTTGTTATTGTAGAGAGGTTAGGTGAGTAGTTTGATGGACAGTGTCTGGATGTATGGTGTGGTATGTATAGGTTTACTATGTTGTGCGTAGTTTTGTTTATTTCTATTATATATATATATATATATATATATATATATATATATATATATATATATATATATATATATATATATATATATATATATATATATATATATATAAGCCAGAGTAGAAGAAAAAGCATTTTTTTGTACAAGAAGCTCTAGGTGTATTGTAATTGGCGATGGGGGAAGGTGGAATAGAGTGGAAAGGGGGGTAAAGAGATAGTCAGAATTGTATCTTGGAAAAATTATCTTGCATAATATTTATGATCTTCTCTCGTCAAATGCCGAAAAGAGACTAAATACTGTCGCCCTCTTTCTAAAAAAAAAAAAAAATTTTATCCGAGGCTATAGATGGGTTGGGGTTGACTATTGGGGAATGTGGAACAGAGAAGGGGTTAAAAGACAGGTTATATATATATATAATAGAGTGGAAGGTTGGGGTAAAAAGTCACAATTGCATCTTCAAAAAATATATTACGCACTCTCGTAAATGTAAATGCCAGGAAAAGACTGAATCTTGCAGCGCGGTCTCTCTCTCTCTCGCTCTCTCTCTCTCTCTCTCTCTCTCTCTCTCTCTCTCTCTCTCTCTCTCTCTCTCTCTCTCTCTCTCTCTCTCTCTCTCTCTCTCTCTCTCTCTCTCTCTCTCTCTCTCTCTCTCTCTCTCTCTATATATATATATATATATATATATATATATATATATATATATATATATATATATATATATATATATATATATATATATAATAAGTCAGTGAAGGAAAAAATTATTACACCCTCCCCTCATCGTTGCTGAGTAGAGACTGATTTCTCTTGGTTTTATGAAAGAAAACTCCTCCCAAAATATCTAAAAAGTTGCAAAATACCTCCATATGGCTTCAGACTTTTTATTGAATCTCCAAAGCAACAAGAAAAATCATAAATAACAACGGCGATTACCATATAAAAAAGGTTCTCCATGGACTAATATTAGTCCATGCGTCATGCTCAATACATTTTCGATGGACTATATTTAGTCCACACGCAGCGAAAGGGTTAAAAGCTCATCAACTACGGATACTCATAACTCCAGATGATTTTCGGTAGTACCATACAGAAATAAGGAAAAGCACATGAATAATGCATCACCACCTCCCGTAATAGTGATCATTTCGAATCCCGGAGGAATAAATTCCTTTTCGCGTGTGTTTGCACTGTCTTGTTCCTGTAATGATAAATCTGGTACTGGGGATCTTGACAATGCATCCGCTTTGAGATTACTCCCCACTATGTGTTTGATCTCAAAGTCAAACTCATTTAATTCCTCCCAAGTTCTAGCAACTCTTCCATCAACCATACTCATATTTTGTAGGTATATTAGTGGTTGATGGTCGGTATAGATGACAAATTTGACTCCTCTCAGGAAAGCTTTTAGTGATTTTACAGCCCATCATAACGCTGTAAGTTCCTTGTCGATGGTACTGTAGTTCTTTTGAGCACCATTAAAAGTTGTAGAAATGTAGGCGATGGGTCTTTGGACTCCATTTTGCTTCTGAGAAAGACTGGCACCTGCCCTATATCAGAAGCATCAACATGAAGTTCCATTGGGGACGCCTCAGAACTATAGTCTGGGAAACCCAGCAAGATGGGATTCACTAATGCCTGCTTTAGTTGGTCAAAAGCATATTTGACATTTTTCATCCCAGGAGACAGTCTTCCCTCCTGTTTGAGAGATAATGGTTTTGCTATTTGAGAGCAATTTGGTATGTGTCTTCTATAAAAATTTACCATACCTAGGAATTGTCTGAGTTGCTTTACCGTTGTTGGTGTGGGGAATTCTAATACTCCCTTTAGATTCTTTTCTAAAGGCATTATTCCATTATCAGAGACTCGATGGCCAAGAAATTCTACTTCCTCTCTACACAGCTTTGTTTTTCTTGGTTTTAACTTATAACCGTTTGATCCTAAGGCTGTTAAAACCTCATCTAAAGTGTTGAGATGGTCTTCAAAAGTCTTCCCCAGAATGATGATGTCATCAAGGTATATCATAACCTTATTCCAGGGAAGTCCTGCAAGAGCGAGCATCATGCCGCGTTGAAACGTTGCAGGGCCATTTTTTACTCCAAATGGCATTTTTAGGTATTCGTTCTGACCAAACGGTGTTGAGAAAGCTGTTTTTTCAATGCTATCAGGGTCCATGGTGATATGATAGTACCCCTTGATTAGGTCTATTGTGGTGAAAAACTTGTTGCCATGCATGTTGTAGATCATGTCAATCAAGTTGGGTAAAGGAAATGAATCCCCTTTAGTAGCATTACTAAGTTTTCTGTAGTCGATACAGAGCCTGAGAGAACTGTCAGGTTTTCAAACAGGTACCACAGGCGCTGAGAAGGGTGACTTACTTGGTCTTATGATGTTCCCCTCTAAAAGGTTTCTACATTCTTTCTCTATTTCTTGAGCCAAAGGTCCTTGAACCCAACGTACTGGAACTCTGATGGGTCTATCCGATTCCAATTCGATATTGTGGGTGATGTTGGTGGCAACTCCCACATCATTATCCCCTGTACTTAACACAGATACGTGCTTTTGTAACACTCTAATTAGTTGATTTTTTTTATCAAGTTAAGTTCTTCTATTTGGAATTCGGATATAATCGTTTTTATGTCCCAGTATCATTCAGGGTATATACCCAATTCAGTTAATTCCTGAATCATGGGAACAATTTCCAACTTTTCTGCTGGTTTAACCTTTCCCACGAGGGTGTTTCTTTCTATTCGTTTTTCTTGGTCCGTGTAATTTATTATAGCTATTTTAACATTGTCCACCCTGAGATCGAGAATTCTCTGGTATTATGGAAACACCCGGGATATCCATGCCTTGGAATTCTACCAGTGGACAACGTTGTAGGGGTTAGGTGATAGGTTGTTTTATTTTACTAGGTGTGTTTTATTTTACTTATTTTTCTTAATAAAAATATTTATTTGTTAATTTCAGAAAAGATTCTTTTGTTAACTTATACTCTTATACCTGTGGTATTATTGATGAAGTTTTTTTTATAACCTGAAATTATATTGAAGGTTGTTGATTATTTATACCCATATTGGATTTAGAAACTGAAGATTAATCTTATCCTCAAAAAACTTACCTGTGATATCCAGAAATACGGAATATAAGCCTTGTTACATCATCAAGGTATGGGCATATTAATTGTATAAAGTATTGTTGTATTGAATGCATAAAAGAAGAAAAGCAATAATGGGAATGTTTTATTTTAGGCTTTTAACATTGGGATTTCATCAAGTTACCCAAAATCGTAAACAGGGAAAGTGAAGTGATTGGCCCATAGATCATCTTGCAAATTTTACCAATAAATAGTATTAATACAGTTATTGGTCTGGTTAAAGAAATTAACAACAATAGGTTGGTAATGAATAATTCATTAATGAAATTGTAAATAGTAATTCTCGGTAGGACTGTGGAATAATCCATAATAATCCAAAAATTATTTATCTTATTATTTGTAAGTTCATTGTTTTTTTTTCTAAGGTTTTGAGTAATTTCTATAACTATTAAATAATAATAATCTATAAGAATGTTAATATTCATAAGCTTCATAAATGTTTTGATTTCGGAATTTTGTTTTATTGCTCGTAACATGAGTGGTCCCTGAAATTGAATCTTACCGTTAGAAACTATTGGATGTGTTGATCTCAATAATTATATATAAAAAGAAAAGAAATACAACCAATAAGACTTTTCAATAGTACTTGAGCTTATATTTACCTTCTATCTGGATCTCCTCCCTACAACTGTTTTCCAACTTGATAGTATATTTCTTTCTAATTCTTCTTCCTACATCGTCGATCTTTTCTATCAGATACCTGTTTACTCCTCATACTTTTCTCACCCTCCTTTACATAGAAGAGTTTTATTGGCGCCCGAACAGGGACCACTCGTGTTGCGAAGCGTTGAATCAGTTTTTGAGAGAGCAGTTTTGAATTAATTAATTGTAATCACTCCAATGGGAAAGTTATTTTAGGTAGGATAGGATGTTTAATTCTTTGTTTTAGTCTTGTTGCAGATCCTGAAGTGGTTGGGGGTTGAATTGAAAGAAACCAGTGGAATCTTTCTCAACCGAAGTCAGATAAGTTGTTTAAATAGATTGTTGTAATGTAAAATGGACCCTAAAAATCAATTATCCTTAAGTGCATATTTAGCTTCGGTAGAATCTCCCAATAAAATATCCCCTATCACTTGCCAAACGACAGTACCCGTAATACCTACCGGAGCAGTTTGTAGTATTATCAGTAACTTAGAAAGACGAATGTCCGAATTGGCTTCGAAAATGGATGATGGCCCTAAAAGGGAGGATTCTTTATTAGATTTGGATGAACCTGAATCTCCTCCAATTACTGATGCCCCTGTTTTTTCTTCTTCCTTTACATTGCCTTTTGAACATAAAGAAACTCCACCTCTTTTTGCTCATACTACTCTTGTTAACACCATACAGGGTTCTATTCCTTCGGTGATGGGTCTTGCTCCTTCGGTCTCTGGAATGGTCACTGGGGTACGGTTGACTGGTATTGGGGAACTTAACCGGGGTATTGGGGTAATTAGTAATCCCTCAGGTAAGTAGTACTAATTTCAGTGTAAGTAGTAGTAGTCCTGTAATGGGTAATGTAAATGTACCTGTAGGCAATAATACCGATAATATTGAACTATCATTAATGAAACAACAGCTGTCTCTGTTAACAGAGGCAGTTGGAATGTTGGCAGACTTGGTCAAAAATTCCCAAAAACCTAAAGTTGTAGCTCCTTCTAAATTTCAGTATGAACTTGAGCACGATTTACCTAGATTTTTTGTGCAATTTGAACAATTTTGTAGTATTAATTACCCTGGTGCGCATGATCAATGGTGTAGGTTGTTAGAAAAATATTTAGAGGGAAGTTTTTTGAAGTTATATACTGTTGTCATTAAAACTGTAGAAAACTACTGGGAAGTAAAAACTAACTTTATTAAAATGGTTTACAAATGAGGAACGGAGAAAAAACGAAAATAGGTTGCATGATTTTATGTCTGCTCATAGATTATCGGGTGAAAGCATTAATATGTTTGCATTAAGGTTAGAACACTTAGCAGGAAAGGCTTATCCCGGAGTAAATATGAGGGATCATGACGCTCTTAGAACTGCTTTCCTTTTAAATTTGCCTAAGAACGTGGAACATAAATTGAAAGAATATATCATTCAAAATGAAGGTTACAAGTGGAACTCGTGTCCCTTGGGAAAGATTAGTTACACTCGCAGATTGTTATGACTATGATCGCAGAAATTATAATGTAAATAATAGTAATGTAGAACGAATTCTTGGTAATAGTGAGAAATCAAGCTTGATTAATAATGGAATGGATAAAACAGAAGTAATTGAAATTGATACTGTTAATGTTAAACCCAGTTGGAGCGATATTGTTAGAAGAAATCAAAATCAACCCCTTACGAAGAACAGTTTCACCAATTATAGATCCTCCAAGGATGATGATAGCGACTTTAAAAACTCTCAAAAATGCGAGTATTGTGGGAAAGATGGACATGTTATGAGAGATTGTTATAAATTCTTGGGGATTTGTTCTTATTGTAAACAAAAGGGTCATATTAGAAGTGATTGTCGAGCTACCAAAAGCAACTATTCAAAATATTAATACTAAACATTAAGTGTCCCTTTTGTCAGGGCCCTCATTTAGGTATGAATTGCCAAAACGAATAAGCAAAATCCCAGTTCTTATCTTACATCAGATACCAAAACCCTCACTTTCACAAATTCTCAGAAAAACCAGAAAACGACATCACCTTCAATAAAAACGCTAAAGGAGCAATTCCTAAGCATAAGATTATAGAGAATTGTCAACTTTGTGGGGGATCGCATAATGAAGGAAGTTGTTTTGGTGACAATTTAAACTAATAAACTCCACAGCTTTGAGCCACACTGTGGAGCCACATAACCTTACACAGAATGGGATGGCTCGGACTGATACATTCGTTATTAATCAAGACAAAACCATAGAGAAAATGCACTCTTCAAAGCCCATTGAAATTGTTGATATAAATCTTTGTCAGGCAGATATTGAGCCTTTAATTATTAATTTAGCTTTAAAAGACAGTGAAAAAGGGGTTTTATGATTGGTATGATTGATACGGGGGCTGGGATAAGTTTGGTTAGTTCAGCGGTATTTCCTGTTCGTTCCGATTTACAACTGTTACCATCTCTTGATGTGAAAGCCATAAGTGGGTTTGGGAATGGTGCACGAATAAAGATTGAATCATATATTGAATGCCCATTGATTTTTAATAATGGTTTTAGAACCAAACCAGTGCAATTATATGTGGTCCCATTACAATTTATGGATCATCATATTGTTTTGGGAGCTACATCATTGAGAGAAAATGGGTTAATACCCGATTTAACTAATAGGGAATTAATTCACCGAAATCTGGATAATTTTACAATAATTTCTAACGACATCAGTCGTGATATACCCTTTTTACAATTGTGTAACCGCATATTCTATAGTTGTTCCTCCTCACCATTGTAAATTAATACCTATAGAAATTCCTAAAAATGATATTAATATTTGTAATACTATTGTAGAATTTCAGGGAAAAGAGCATAAGTGTTTGGAGTTCTTAGCAGGTATTGTAAATGGTTTGGAGGAGAGACCCAGAATAGCTTTATTTAATTTTTCTGATAGAGAGCAGTTTTTACGGAAACAGACTGTTATTGGCAAAATTACTTCAATAACTCCAGAGCGAATAGCTTCAATTACAGTTCCTAGTGTAGATATTAATAGTATTAACCCCGAATTTGAATGGACAGTTGAAAAAATCACCTCTGAATTTCAGTTTACAGACATTCCCTTGAATGATCAACAAAAAGAGAGTTTAATCCAGGTTTTATTATCCCATAGTGTCGTACTTAGTAAAGGAGATAATGATGTTGGACTCGCTAATAACATTACACATTCAATAGAATTGGAAACTAATAGACCGGTACGAGTTCCTGTTCGAAGGTTTCAGGGTCCATTGTTGCGAGAGATTGAGAAAGAATGTGAGGCCTTGTTAGAGCACAACATCATCCGACCCAGCAAATCCCCCTTTTCAGCCCCTGTAGGTTCCGGTCAGGAAACCCGACGGTTCACTTCGCCTTTGTATTGACTATCGTAAACTCAATGACGTCACCAAAACTGACTCATTTCCCCTTCCGAATTTAATAGACATGATTTATAACATGTATGGACAGACATATTTCACGACAATAGACTTGGTTAAAGGTTATTACCAAATAGCCATGGACCCAGACAGTATCGAACAAACTGCTTTTTCCACACCCTTAGCTCAATATGAATATCTCAAAATGCCCTTTGGGGTGAAAAACGGACCTGCGACTTTTCAAAGGGGGATGATGTTGGCTTTGGCAGGGTTACCTTGGTCCAAGGTAATGGTTTACCTGGACGATATTATTATATTGGGACAGACTTTTGAGGATCATATCCAGACACTGGACCAAGTACTTAAAAGCTTTGGAAGTTAATGGATATAAACTTAAGCCCTCAAAAACAAAATTATGTCGACATGAGGTGGATTTCCTTGGGCATAAAATCTCAGACCAGGGAATAATGCCTCTAGAGAAGAATCTTAGTGGTGTTTTAAATTTTCCTATACCTACCTCTATTAAACAGTTACGGCAATTCCTAGGCATGGTTAATTTCTATAGACGACATATCCCAAACTGTTCATTAATAGCCAAACCGTTATCATCCCAAACAGGTTGTAAAACAATTAATTGGACACCTGAGTGTCAAGTTGCGTTTGACCAACTGAAAGCTGAATTAATTAGTCCACAACTTTTAGGTTTTCCTGATTACAGTCCAGAGGCTTCACCTCTGGAACTACATGTTGACGCATCAAATCTAGGTGCAGGTGCGTGCCTCTCGCAAAAGCAAAATAATATCCCCAGGCCAATAGCATATATTTCCACCACATTTAATGGGGCACAAAGAAGGTATAGTACAATTGATAAGGAGTTGGCGGCATTGAGGTGGGCGGTAAAATCTTTAAAGGCTTTCTTACGTGGAATTAAATTTATAATATACACTGATCATATGCCCCTTGTATACTTGCAAAATATGAGTCTGGTAGGATGGTAGATTGGCCCGTACCATGGAAGAATTAAATGAATTTGAATTTGAAATTAGACATATTACTGGTAAAAACAATATTATCGCTGATGCGCTTTCCCGATCACCAAGTTTGAATGTTTTGGAAAACTGTTCACCAGAAAGTATTAATAACAATAACAATAGCAATTACATCCCTAAGGGATTTGAATTAATTGAAATACCAGGTGGAGGTGACGCACTATTTAAATGTTTCTCATTTTTTTTATATGGATTCATTACAAATTACCACGAAATACGAACTTTGGTGGTAGATGACTTATTAAAAAATTTATGTAAGTATAAGTTGCATGATAAGAATATCCGAAAAAAATTGCGATTGATGAGATTGGCAGGACAGGTACCTATCCCTGAAATAATAGAATCTTTTAGTCAACTGTACAAAGTAAAGGTAGCAGTATATTTCAATGACAATAATCCCCTTGTTTATGGAAATCAGTTTTCGGGAAAGGTTTGCTCATTGCTTGTGTTTGGGTGGGATTCATTATAATTATTTGTCACCTGTTGTTAATGACCAGGGCCCGGGCACTAGCGTGAATAATGTAGTCAAAATTAATATAATTCATACGTATGATAATCAGGATAAAGTGATAGATTCAGAAATAAATGAAATAGACATTCTTGAAGATCAAAAGAATTGTAAAATCATAGTTTCTTTAATTCATGCTATAAATAACAACGTCCCCGTAAATAGTTGGCCTAAGAAAATTTCTATATTTAAAAGGCATAAAAATAATTTAGTTGTTAATAATAATATATTATATTATCAAACCATGAATAATAGGGTGTTGTTCGTCATTTCAATGGATTTTTTAATTACTATCACATTAAACTTACACACCAGTTGTGCTCATGTGGGCAGAAATAAATTATTAGCTTTAATCTATAAACAATTTTGGCATCCCAGAGTTAATCAGTTAGTTTCTGATATTGTTAAATGTTGCCCTATATGCCAAAAGTTAAAAACTTATTCCTCCAATATTACCCCGCCTATGATAAAAATTGTTGCCAAACATCCTTTTGATCTTCTTGCAATGGATTTGATTCAGTTTCCTGTTACTGCTACCGGAAATAAATATTGCATAGTATTAATAGACCATTTTTCGAAATGGGTGTTTGTCATGCCAATTAAAAATAAACAAAGTTGTACAGTTGCTACAGCATTTAAAAATCATATGTTACCTTTCTTACTTCGGGTACCGATTCGGTTACTCACCGACAATGGTGCTGAATTCATATCCTCCGAATTTACCTCAGTTTTGAATGAATTTAATATAACTCATGTTAAAACCTCACCCTTACATCCAGCTAGTAATGGAATATGTGAACGATTTAATCGTAGTCTAATACAAATGTTAAAAATATTAGTGAAAGAAAGACCCCTTGACTGGGACCACCATATTGCCTCTGCCGTATTAATATATAACAACACCCGACACAGTTCCCTAAACATGTCACCATCTGATTTTTTATTACACCAGGCACATACCTCCCATACTACAACTTTTCCACAATATTGGTGTGAAGGAAGTCTAAATTTCAGACCGTTTAAAATGGGTCAGAAGGTTGCTCGCAGGGTTTTCCATAAAGGTCATCAAACATTAAATAAATTCAAGGCCAGATGGGAGGGACCCTATAAGATCACTCATATTAACAAAAATGATCTTACCTATGTAATAACCCGTTTAAATGCCCCGGGTAATCACGAGGAAAGGATTCATTTTAGTCATCTCAGAAAGTGGGTTGATGTTCCCGCTTATTTATTCCGGAATGCTATATTTCGGAATTATTTTTTTAGTGATGAAGTAGTATTGGATCGGGAGGTTGCTGAAGTGGAGTCAGTGGAAGACGTTAATGCTGTTGGAAACGATATTAGGGATAACACAAACCCATATCAAATAAAGGACCATATTAATGTTAGTTCAGGGGATGGGGGGGATTCGGAAGAACAGGATTTTTTTGGGTTTGAGAGATCTCCATTAAATATTAATGTATATAGTAAATTACCTAATCTTCTAGAGAAACTTAAAGACCTTAAAGAAACTGTAGGGCTTGTTGAAAATAGGGGTAGTGGAATTGAGAAGAAACGGATAATGCATGATAAGATGAACAAAAGTAGTAAAACTGTGGTATTCTCTGGGATAGAAACATTTTCTTTTTCAGGATTTTCTTCTAATGAATTACTTAGTAATACCTTAGATCTTAACCGAAATAGGTTTAGTACTCCTATTAGTAATATTATAACTCGTTCAAGTAATTCATCGAGTTCTGATTCTATAATTGTCACTACCGCTCCCTCGGACCGTTATCACAAGAACTTATTGGAAAGTTATAATGACTTTTCTTTTTTAGACGATTATTATAACCCACTGCCTGTAGATAATGCTATAGTTCAATGGCATCCTGTAGACATACCTGGGGGTTCCTTTTTGGTTCACACTTTTCAGGACATTTTACCGGAAATGAATCAGCATAATAATTCTCAAAGTTCTCCTCTCTTTCAATCTAATGACTCTTGTTTTTCTGGTACTGAAGTGTTGGAGGAGATTCCACAATTTTCCGATTTACTCAGTGTAGATAATCAAATAATTACTTATGACAGCAATGAATCTAGTCAGTCGAATGGCTCGGTTGAGGGAGAGTTCATTGAGGATGAATTGGAAAAGACTTGTATGAGTTGGGAAAATACCAATAACATAATAAAAAATAAGAATGCAAGTAATGTAGACAATCGACGTCCGCATACTCGATCACGGGGGCCTGTTAAGGATTTGCCACATGTATTAACCAAGGCAATATAGATTACCATTAGCTAGGTATATAAAATAATTGGTTCATTAATGAAAGTCAATTAATTGAAAAAATTGTAGATTTCAGACACCATGGCTTTGCTCGTTATTGGCGACAGTGAAGTTGATATGTTTGAGAGACATCATGATTTATTACGAGAAGAATGGAACGTGGATGTTCGAGCAAGTTGTAGATCTGGTAGAACATTATTGACATGTGAAGAAGTTTTACACCAATGGATGACGGAAGATACCCGAGTTGTGCTCATTTGGGCCTTGACGTGCATGGCTTGGGAAATGAGGCCATTACATTCTCAAAGGCCTTATACTAGAATAGTAGAACCAAAACTGGATATGGATTTGTCAGTAGTGGGCCCAATCATGACGAATTTAGTTAATATCGCTAAGAGGGTCAACTCAAACTGTCAAGTTTTTTTAGTAATTCCAACTATAAAGGACTTATATACTTTTAATCAAAAGAAAATAATTAGGAAACATGGCATGGTGGATAAAGACATGTTGTTAAATCATCCGTATTTAAATCCACATGCCATGAGAAATCACAGTATAAAAGTATATGAACAATTTGGGAAGATTGCTACTGATGAATTTTCTTGGCCTCATAAAAAATTCTTGAAGGCTAATCATGCCATTAATAGGTATTACAGTATGACTGGAAACAGACGTTCTGAGAATTATGTTCCTCTACACACCAGATACTTAAGGAAAGAAACAGAAATCCTTGGACTCCAAGAAATTATGACTGATGGGTTTGCATGGTAATCGAGAATTCTTAAAGTGGTTCATTAAAGGCCACGATGCATTAATTCGAGGGGCATTACAAATTGTCCCAAATCCCGGGGTTTCATTAGAAAGAACCCAAGACATTTATATCCCTCGGGAAAGGGAAGAAGATCAAATAGATAATAGACCGGAAGAAATTCCAATTGTAATCACGAATCCATCCAGAACATCAATTGATCCGGGATACTACATAAACTATGAGGTTCAACCACAAGAAGGAATATCAGGTCAAATAAATCCAAACCTGGTAGCTTCCTTGGCTGAACGAAGGGTTTATGTCATCATGCAAAATGCTATTCGAGATATTGCCCCTCCAAACCCTTCAGTACAAGATTACCTTGACGCTATTAATAGCATGTCAACCATCCTGGAAGCGGAAAAAGCGAGACTTATTAATAATTATTATTATTAAATATTAATATTAATGTATTTACGAGTGTACAATAATAAAGTATCCTTTTTTTTTTCTTTTGGGGGAGATTATAGGCTTAATGGGGAGGAATGTAGGGGTTAGGTGATAGGTTTGTTTTATTTTACTAGGTGTGTTTTATTTTACTTATTTTTCTTAATAAAAATATTTATTTGTTAATTTCAGAAAAGATTCTTTTGTTAACTTATACTCTTATACCTGTGGTATTATTGATGAAGTTTTTTTTATAACCTGAAATTATATTGAAGGTTGTTGATTATTTATACCCATATTGGATTTAGAAACTGAAGATTAATCTTATCCTCAAAAAAACTTACCTGTGATATCCAGAAATACGGAATATAAGCCTTGTTACATCATCAAGGTATGGGCATATTAATTGTATAAAGTATTGTTGTATTGAATGCATAAAAGAAGAAAAGCAATAATGGGAATGTTTTATTTTAGGCTTTTAACATTGGGATTTCATCAAGTTACCCAAAATCGTAAACAGGGAAAGTGAAGTGATTGGCCCATAGATCATCTTGCAAATTTTACCAATAAATAGTATTAATACAGTTATTGGTCTGGTTAAAGAAATTAACAACAATAGGTTGGTAATGAATAATTCATTAATGAAATTGTAAATAGTAATTCTCGGTAGGACTGTGGAATAATCCATAATAATCCAAAAATTATTTATCTTATTATTTGTAAGTTCATTGTTTTTTTTTCTAAGGTTTTGAGTAATTTCTATAACTTATTAAATAATAATAATCTATAAGAATGTTAATATTCATAAGCTTCATAAATGTTTTGATTTCGGAATTTTGTTTTATTGCTCGTAACATGAGTGGTCCCTGAAATTGAATCTTACCGTTAGAAACTATTGGATGTGTTGATCTCAATAATTATATATAAAAAGAAAAGAAATACAACCAATAAGACTTTTCAATAGTACTTGAGCTTATATTTACCTTCTATCTGGATCTCCTCCCTACAACTGTTTTCCAACTTGATAGTATATTTCTTTCTAATTCTTCTTCCTACATCGTCGATCTTTTCTATCAGATACCTGTTTACTCCTCATACTTTTCTCACCCTCCTTTACAACGTTGCCTAGCTTCCTGCTGAATTTTATCAACCACAATAGATACCATTCTGCATTGTAACGGCTTTAGGACCGTAATTTCCGGTACAACACAATTATAGAAAGGTATATTGTAGCTAATATCTTTCCCTACTGTTATTAATTTTTTACGAACTCGGTGCACTAATTCACGGCGAGTCAGATCCGGTAAAAGATTATTATCCCTTAAAGAAACTGCGCCTAGTACAACATTATGAGTCATAGAGTCAATGGGAACTACAAATAACATTATTGGTTGAGGAGTAACGAATCCATTTTCGAAAACTATTTTCCTCTCGATATAATGTTCAACGGGTATTTTGAATGTACCCCCAAATCCTTTCAAAGCTGTGACATTAACGTCAGAGGCTAGTTTGAGTTCTATGTTTTTCAATGTGTGCAGAACCCCTGCATTGACGAGACTTACCCCTGCTCCAGTATCGATCATACAGTCGAAATACTGAGAACATTCAGGATGGTCCAATGCAACTGAAACTATCAAGGGGTCCACATCAGCCTGACATAGATTGAACAGAATATCGCAGTCTTTAGACTGATTCCGATTTTCCCGATTCCAATGGATCTTTCCCATCATTATTGATATCTGTCCTTTTTCGATCCCGATTATTATGAGCCATTTGTTTCGAAGTTCGATTTTTACGACTCTCCACAATGTGGCTCACCATTGCAGGAGTGGGATAGTTTCCCAAATCTTCTGTACATTTTCCCTCTTCATGTGACTCTCCACACATGTTACAATTGGTAACATATTTTGTCTTTGGTCGAGCTCCAGCCATAGCCCAAGGATCTGAGGATGGCCTAGTAGTCTCGAAGGTCCTAGTTTGATATTGCTCCCTCTGAGGTAAGGGTCTTTGTTCTTGGAATTTGGAGGAGTTGTTCTTGAGCCCTGGTAGATGCAATTCCTTGGTTGTTTTGGGAAGTACAATGCATCCCCAAGTGTTTACCCTTACAAAAAGGACATTCAGGGGTCTTGTTCTTGGTGGGTGAATCTTTGGTGGGATGATTTTCATTGTTCCTCCAACAATCACTTCTTGTATGATCTTTAGTTTTGCAGAAACTACAAATATCAAGGTATTTGTAACAATCTGCCATCAAATGACCTCTCTTCCCACAAAAATCACAATGACACACACTACTGTCGTCCTGCGATCGTTCAGGTATAGGGATATTCTTGATCCTTCTTGGTGGTGTCCGTGGGGCATTTGACCTCTGTTGGTTCGATTTCTGGGGTGGTGTTTGAATTTGATTTTTACTGTTTTCTTTTCGGAGCTGGCCTTTGAAGCATTTCACTCCAAGTTGGTTTTACTGGAGTTACTGCATCAATGTAGATTACATCTTGTTCATCATCATCGACGGTTTGTACATGTTGGTGTGGGGTACTGGTGTCTGATTGAAAATTTCTTGGTGAGTCATAATTCCTTTGTGATGTATGGAACTCACGCTCATAACTGTCTGCTAACATAACAAGTCTTTCCCAAGGGACTCGCTGTTGGGTACCCATCTCATTTTGTATGAGGTACTCTCTCAATTTGGTTTGAACGGGATACGCAACATTAAATAGGAAAGCGGTTCTAAGCGACTCATGGTTTCGCATGTTAGTGTCTGGATAAGCTCTTGATGCTAGTTGTTCCAATCTTAATGCAAACATGTTGATATCTTCTCCTGGTTTGCGTTGAGCAGCATGATAATCTCTGAGCTTGTTCTCGTTCCTCCGTTTTTCCTCATGCTCAAACCACTTGAGAAGAGATTCCTTCACAGCTGTATACTTAGTTGTAGTTTTAGTTATTACCACAAATAGTTTAAGGAATTTGCCACCAAGATATCTTTCAAGTAGCCTCACCCACTGATTTGGTGCTTGAGGATACTTTTGTGAACAGTATTCCTCAAAATGTTCAAAAAATTGTTTTAGATCGTGATCATTTTCATAATGATACACTTTTGGTTCTACTACTCTCGGTGTTTGTACCTTATTTATTAATATAGTTAACAATGACACAGATTGTGTTAACAAGGCCATCTGTTGTTGTAGGATGTCAAACTGTGTTGTGGTTAATGTTATTTGGTTCGCAGTAGTAACTGGAAGTTGTGGTTTGCCTCTCATTTGGTTTGAACGGGATTTAAATAGGAAAGCGGTTGTATGTTAGTGTCTGGATGTCTTGATGCTAGTTGTTCCAATCTTAATGCAAACATGTTGATATCTTCTCCTGGTTTGCGTTGAGCAGCATGATAATCTCTGAGCTTGTTCTCGTTCCTCCATTTTTCCTCATGCTCAAACCACTTGAGAAGAGATTCCTTCACAGCTGTATACTTAGTTGTAGTTTTAGTTATTACCACAAATAATTTAAGGAATTTGCCACCAAGATATCTTTCAAGTAGCCTCACCCACTGATTTGGTGCTTGAGGATACTTTTGTGAACAGTATTCCTCAAAATGTTCAAAAAATTGTTTTAGATCGTGATCATTTTCATAATGAAACACTTTTGGTTCTACTACTCTCGGTGTTTGTACCTTATTTATTAATATAGTTAACAACGACACAGGATTGTGTTAACAAGGCCATCTGTTGTTGTAGGATGTCAAACTGTGTTGTTGGTTAATGTATTTGGTTCGCAGTAGTAACTGGTGGGGTGTGGTTGTGGTTTGCATTCTTGGCAACACGTTTGCACGTTAGTAGTCATTGGTTGAGTTATATACGTTCTTGTTGATGTGACTGGTAAGAAAGGGGATACAGAAACAGGATTTCCAATGTTGAATACTGGCGAAGTAGTAATCTCTGGTTCCTGATGATTCGAAAGGTAATGAAAAGATTTCTCCCTTTCCTTCCCTTTTAAATGTTACTGATTCTGGTGTAGTTATTGGGGTATTGGTAATTTCCATCACTGGTATCAAATTTGTTATTTGGCACTCAGGTTCAATCATCTCAAATCCTGTAGATGGTTTAGGACTGGCGGCTTCTAATTTCTTACTCAACTCGCTCATCTGTGCGTTTAAATTTCCCATAATACCTCTCACCGCCTCTGCCGATATTACATCATCCTGAGTACCACCCACTACTTCTCGCTGTACTCCTCCATCTCTCACGGTATTATCATTAACCTCTATACTTTGCAAGTATGCCTCTAATGGTGACAGTTGGTCTTCTCCCATATTATGTTCAGACATTTTAATTGTATGGTTATATATATAACAGTTTTCTTGAAAATACCAGAGACAAATAGATTTTTCCTATTTTCCTCTTCTTCACACACCTCTCCAGTTACAGCTGGTTCTTGATCTGCAACGAAAAAAAAGGTTGGGGCTGCAAAGGCTCTATGCATATACTATTGATATGCCAAGAGTCAACTGCAATCCCTTTATTAGGATTAGCCTACCGTGAGATTAGCTAGGTTAGTTATTAAAATTATTCTAGAAGTTTCTACAAAGGATAGTAGTAGAAGAAAGCAGAGCAAAGAAGCCTAGGCAAAACAATATGGTTGTAACACAAGGTGATTAGCAAGCCGAATGGCAAAAGTAAGGGGGTGATAAGAGATAGTGACTCTTAATTTCAGGTTGTCGGTTCGTCGTAAGTGATGATATGACTATCTTTGGGTCTCACGGTTTCCCGTGGTTGATAATATGGCAAAGCCCACGTTTCCAAGTGGTGGTAACCTTCTTACTAGTGTTGGATGAGGAAGGCCCCACGTTGGGCGCCAAATAAATTATTCTATGTTAGGGAGAGCTAGAACTTGTGAATGAACTAACCTGCCTACACAGGACTTTTGAAAATGACCCAAGATTTGATGGAACACCTATATATTACATTCAAATCCGTCAGCCATGAAAAAGGGGCCAACCTATCACAAGCTTTGCGTGTTTATATGGGACACTATTTGCACTAGTCAATTAACTTTAACGAACCTAGTTTTACTATCAATCAAACAATTTAACTAAAGTATAAGGGATGAGGGATAGTAAAAGAAATGTTTACTGATATTACATTTACTTAATGATGAATTGCTAATCAAACAAAGAAAATTTATTAAAATGAATAAGTTTAACTTTTATTAAATTGAATTATATTTAAAAACAGACCAAAATTTTATAGTTTATCTCTTTTTATCATTAATTTTGCACTCTTGTTTATTAAGGAATGTCCGGTATTTAACCTCTATTAATGGGATAGTGTTGGGGAATTGGCAACAACTTGCTGTGTCAGTTAATACTTAAAATAGGAGAAATATTTTCCTCTTAAGTGGAGTGGTTAGTGATGAAATACAGGGAGTTGGAAGAAGATTATATAATATTTTTTGGCTTATCTAATTTGGTAGTTGTAGATGGCTTCTCTCTTCCTTTCCTTGTATAATTTCTGAATTGGGTATAGTATCTTGGTTTCTTCTTCAATGCTACAAGATACTGAATGGATAATTTACTATTGGAGATCTGGTAATGATACAAAGGCTGGAATGGTCGACAACCAGAATTAGACGTCCACAGGTTGTAATGGTCTAACAAGTAAGATACCCAGGACTGGATTCTGTATAATTTAGTCCCGATACTGGAAGCCTATGGAGATTGGTTTTATTAAATCTTTATCCCATTAATATTAGGTATGTGTTACAATTACCATTATACACATTAGAGTCAATAATTAACATCGTTACATAATATAATAAGTATATACAACTTTACCTTATTGAAGGCTTTTTCCTTGTATGAACAATTTAATTCCCTATTGGTGGAGGCCTAATATTTGAATGTAAAACATATAAATTCAAAAATAATAAAAATCAATATTCTGAAAAATAAAAATAATTAATAACATCTTTCCATTTAACAAAGACATAGAATGAACATAAAACAAATAATTTAAATAAATAACTGATTGTGTAATGATCATCAGTACTACTGATGATAAAACGAAAACTAGAAAAATAGTTCAAAACAAATAACTTTTTTGACTCTCCCTTTTATTGGTTATGAACCCAACATACATGATCTTTTCCTACCTTCTTATCCTTCTCCTTACACTGTTAATCTCTCTACTCCTCTGGGTTCATCCGATCACCTTTTTATCTCTGTATCTTGTCCTGTTACAAGAAATTGTAATTTCTTGTAAAGACGTCATTTCTGCTCTCACTGAGCTTAAGACTAAGAAGGCGTACGGTCCTGATGGTATCCCTCCTGTAGTTCTCAAAACTTGTGCTTCCGAGCTTGCACCCTGCCTTGGTAAACTATTTCATCATTGTCTTTCTACTTCAACCTTCCCTTCATGATGGAAATGTGCACTCTTTTCAGCCTGTGCTGAAGAAGGGGGACCCCTCTCAACCTTCTAACTATGTCCTATTTCTTTGACTTCTGTTCTTTCTAAAGTATTGAAATCTATCCTTAACAGGAAGATTTGGAAACATCTCAATTCTTCTAATCTTGTCTCTGATCGTCAGTATGACTTTCGTAAGGAACTCTCTGTGACTCTTGGTCCCCTGCACTTCCGCATTTCAGTGAATCTTTTGCTCTTGTGCTAGACATATTGAAAGTTTTCGATAGAGTCTGGCACAAAGCTTTGATTTCCAAACTTTCTTCCTTCAGAATCTCCTTCTCTCTGTGACCTTCTCTAAGATTTCCTTCCCAGTCGTTCACAAGCAGCTGTTGTAGATGGCCATCGTTCTTCCTTTAAATCTATTAATCGTGGTGTTCCCAAGGATCTGTTCTATCTCCAACACTTTTTCTGCTTTTCATTAATGACCTACTCTCTCTTATTTCATCTCCTATCCACTCCAATGCTGATAACTCCACCCTTCATTACTCTTTACAATTTGAAAGGCGCCCCTCCCAACAACAGTTAATAGACTCAAGGAAGGTGGCCTTGGAGCAGCTGATCTCTGATGTATTTTGCATTTCAAATGTGGGCAGAGATAACATGATTGTTTTCAGTGCCACCAAAACTCAATTCCTCCATCTCTCTACTCAACACAAGATTCATCACAACTATGATATCTTCTTCGAAAACACTCAACTCAGACCTTCATCTCTCCTTAATATTATTGTTGTTTCTTTTTCTTGTGATCTTAGAAAGATCACATTACCTTTCTTTCTAAACAAGCTTCTAAGAGGTTAGGTGTTCTGAGGCGCACTTTCAGTATTTCTTAACTCCAAATGAGTTGCTTGCTCTTTATAGGAGTGTTGTTTGCCCCTTTATGGAGTATGCATCACACATCTGGGGTGGTTTCACTCTTACAGCTATCCTTGAGAAGGTGGAGTCTAGGGCATTTCGTCTCATCAACTTTCCTGCTCTTGCTCTCTCCAATTTCTTTCTTCCTGTTGAATTGTTGCGTCACTCCCTTTATACTATCGCTATTACATTCTACACTGCTCCTCTGAACTTCCACATCGCATTCCTCCTCCATTGAGAAGGGCTCGTTCAACACGACTTTCTACACAGTCTCATCCTTTCTCTGTCTAACTTTCCGACCACAGACTTAACGCTATGCTCAATCTTACATGTACTCTACTGGTAAAGTCTGGAACACACTCCCTTCATCTATTTTCCCAACTTTCTATGACTTACACACTTTCAAATGTGTATCAAGTCATGTCTGCCTTTAATTTGACCAGGTTTTCATCTTTCCTTTTGACTCTGGTGGGAAGTTTGGTAGCCCACAGGCCTTTGCCCACCAGAGGAGAGATAAAAAAACAATTATGGTGTGAAAAATTTTTAAATTTTACCCCTCTAAGGAAGACTCCTAAAGACTTTACTGCCCATGACATGGTGGTCAATTCCGTAGCTGAAGGTCATTGATATATATATATATATATATATATATATATATATATATATATATATATATATATATATATATATATATATATATATATATGCAATGGGTTGAAGTTCTCCATTCTAAACTTGCAATAGGCATGCTCCTGCATCCATTAGGCATCGCATCAAAGCTATAATTAGGGTAGGCTAACAGGCATGGATTTACCAACATCTTCAATTCCCTAAAAGTCTGTTGGCATTTCTTTGCTCAATTTGTTTTTACCACCAATCTGGAAAGAAAGAAGTTTATTTATTTGAGAGCAGTTCGTATGTGCCTATGGTAAAAATTGACAATTCAAAGAAATTAGCGAAGATGTCTAACAGTGGTTGGCACTAGAAAATCCAGATCTCTTCTACAGTTCTTCTCTAGTGGCATAATTCCTATCTGAGATATAAGATGCCCTAAAACTCAACCTCAAAGCCACATAGTCTCATCTTACTGAGTTTGAGCTCATAAGCACTGGCTTCCAATGTTAGTACCTGCTCCAGTGTTTCAAGATGGTCTTCAAAGGTTTTGTTTAAAACGATGATGTCGAGATATACCATTACTTTGTACCATAGCAACCCAATTAACCTAAGTAGCATTCCTCTCTGGAAGGTAGATGGCCCATTCTTAGCCCCAAAAATGCATCTTCAAATAGTCGTATTGAGTGAACGAAGTGAAAAATGGTATTTTCTCAATATCAGGCTCTGTTGATATCTGGTAGGACATTTTTACCAAATCGATACTTGAAAAAATAGGTATTTCCATGCATATTGTATATCATTTATCAGGTTAAGTAAAATGAAAGAATCGGTTTTAGTGACTTCATTAAATGTTTGATAATCAATTCATAAGCATAGAGTACTATTAGGTTTTCTTACTAATACTACTAGAGTCAAATACTGTGATTTACTATGGCAAATAATATAATGGTTCAATAAAGCATGACATTCTTGCATATTTCTTGTGCTAAGTTCTCTTGAAACTCTCTGACTGGAAGGCTAGCTGGTTTATTTGTTCAACTTCAATATTGTGGGTTATGTTAATGGCCATACCCACATCTTGACCTCTTGTACAAAGAACCATTTTGTGCCATAAAAGAATCTGAATTAGGCTTTGTTTTTGTGGATCTATTAGTGGTAACTCATTTATTTCAAATTCCTTCACTACCCTATCAACTGACCAATTGTCAGAATCTGCAATAAAATCTACATGGTTTAGATTAGTTTTAATGTTACTTGAACTACTATATCTTCCTTCAAGACTTTAATTAAATTGTCAAATTGTTGCATTTTTTTGGACAAATAATTCCAGATATGATACATTCATCAGGGCAATGGGGCTCGGAGGTCTACAAGCCCAGGAATAGGAATGATCAATGGGGTTTCATTCCATTGAATTCTACCAAATAACTAGGCTTCATTATGTGTTCAATGCTTATTATTGTGACAAATTTACTTGATTTAGGAGGAATTTTTTTCTTAGCTCACTGTTATGCAGTTATAAAAAGGAAGTCTAGTACTAATATCCTTGCCAACTACTATTAATTATCATTTTCTTAATAAGTCAAATCAGGGAATAGTTCATTATCTCAGAGAGATACTACACTAATTACTAAATAATTATTCATAAACAGGACCATAAAGTCTGATAAAGCAATGGTTATCTAAGTAATTATTCATAAGTTTTTTGGGAACCACCAAGAATGGAGTTAGTTCTGTTGAATATCCATTCCCAAAGATCATTGGCAAATTCAAATAATGTTCAATGACTATCTGGTGCCCACTCGAAATCCACTAATACTTCTACATTTGCTGATGATAATAGTTTAGCATCCCTATATCAGGAAACAGCGGAACTATTTAAACTCTACTATCGACCATAGTCATAATAAAACATTCTTGTTATCAAGAGCTACATACACTACTAAAGGATCCACATCCGCTTGATATTGATTGAAATGTATAACTGTGGAATCAAGATCATCTGTAATTTCAGAAGTAGGGGTAAGAACAAGTGAAGAGTTAAATTTTATATCTAATTCAGTGTGAGCCATAAAGGTGCAGTTATTGAGATATGATATTTCTGGCATCCTCACAAAGTGATTCCTATTTGCAGATGAACCTAGTTTAAATTTGTACTATTTTCTGTTTTACCCAAACATGGTCCTTCATAATGTGTAAAGTGATATATCACACTGCTAACATATGTCTATTAATTTTTGTTTGGTATTGTTTGTTTGATTGGAATTCTTACCAGTTAAAACAAGATTTGTGTTTTTCTGAGTGAGTTGAAGGTTTTGAACAAATACTAAATATTTCAGATTGGTTTGATTGATCTTTGTGAATTATTAGGACAGTCCATTCCCACATGTGGTCCTTTACAAAATGGACACTCCATACATGATGTTGGGTTTGGGGTATTGGGTGACTGAGTAAACCTACAGTTACTTGTGATGTCCCTTCTTACAGCAATAATTACAAATCCCTAAAAATTTATAACATTTATTCATTATGTGACTGTATATACCACAATATTCAGAATTTACTTTGCTGTCTCTATTAAGCAGGCTGTTTAAAGTTTTATTACAGTTAATTCCCCCCCCCCCCCTTGTGTGGAATTTTCAAGTTGCACTAATTTGTGTTGTTTACTAAGCTAGTTTGGATTCTTGGAGATGTTGTATTGAGGTTTTTTGTTTTTACTAGATGCTGTAATGGACAGTTGTATTCAATACCATGATTTAATATTTCTGTCAAGTTGATGGTGTAATGGTTTCAGTATATATTGTTTCAGTTGAGTCTGAAGTTTGATTGTGTCTAGAAGGGTTTGTAAAGGTGAGTGATTCACTTGAAGGTGTGACCTGTCCACTTTGATTTCTCTTGTATGAGATCTCTCGATCATAGCTATTAGTTATGTCACAAGTTTCTTCCATGTTACCCTCGTATTTTAATCTGTTTCCTGCTGAATGAGGTATTAATAATGTGATTTGGTGAAGAACTAGTATTTAATTCTTTGCCATATCTGTCAACTAGTACTACTAATTCCTCCCAAGGATTCAGGTTTCTGATGAATAATAAACTTTCATTTTTTCTCTGACTAATAGTGAAATACCAAGCAAATATGTATTAGATAAAGATTCATTTTCCCTCATGTTTATGTTAAGAAAAGCTTCATAGGCTAATTTCTCTAGTCTCGGTGCAAATGTGGGGATATCTTCATTTGGTAACTTCCAGTCTGTATAGTAAGCTTGGTATCGATTTTCATTCTCTTGATGTTTCTCCCATCAATACCACTCAAGAACAATATTTTTTATTTCAATATGGTCATTTACACATTGGAGGGTTAAAGTATAAAGCTTCAGGAAATTTCCTGTCCAGTACTTAGTCATTAATTGCAACCAGTGATCCTGGACTTCAGGACATTGAACTGAACAATATCACTCAAAATTATTAAAAAAATATTTAAATCATTCTCATGTTCATAAAAAAATTTCTTAGGAACATAGGAAAATAGAGACAGTTAGAAGCCACAAGGGCCTATCGAGACTGTCCCAGTCCAAACAAATAATAACAATAACAATACTAATACATGCACAAAAAGACTAGGTCTATCCCATCCTAGTTATCAGTTCATTCATGCATAGTCATGCATAGAGAAAAGAAAAACTAAACCCCATTACACATGCAATACTCAATGAACCATCACCCACTACAAAAACTGCTGTTAGGCTTAGTCATAGGTTGATCTGTTGATCCAAAAATTCATATATACCCGCCAATTTGGCTTAGTCAGATTATTCTATATAATACCCAAACCATCCATATATCTATCTAGCCCCTTTTTAAATTTGACAAGAGAATCACAGTCAACAATCTCTTGTGGCAAGTCATTCCAAAAATTAACAACTCTATTACTGAAAGAGTATTTTCTTAGATCGAGATGGCATGGCTTCTTTTTAATTTTCTTATTATGTCCTCTAGTTACTCTTCCATGGTCCACTATGAAGTATTTTTCAATCTCTGTATTACTGTCAGATGCAAATATTTTGTAAACTTGTATCATATCCCCTCTGAGAAATCTCCTTTCAACTGAGAACATTCCTAACTCCTTCAACCTCTCTTCATAGCTCTTATTTTCAAAGCCAGAAATCATCCTTGTTGCTCAACGTTGTACTCTCTCCAGCATATCTATGTCTTTTCTTAAATGAGGAGTCCAAACTTGTGCACAATACTCTAATGCTGGCCTGACATAGCTATTATATAGTTTGCTTATAACCTCTTTGCTCCTGTAAACTACATTGCGGTTAATTATACCTAATATCTTATTATCTTTATTCCTTGCTTCCAAACATTGATCACCCACCTTCAGATTACTGCTAATTATCACACCTAAATCCTTTTCTTGGTCCACACCCTCAAGCCATTCCCCATTCATTTTAAAATTAAATCCTTCATTTGAGTAACCTACATGAAGAACTTTACATTTTTTACTATTAAAGTTCATTTGCCATCTCTCTGCAAATACCAAGAAGTCTATCTAGATCACCTTGAAGCTTTATGCATCCATCATTATTCCTTACTGAGGTAACCACTTTGGTATCATCTGCAAACTTAGAAACCTTGCATTTAAGACCTTTGTCTAAATCATTTATATATATAAGGAACAAAAGTGGTCCCAGCACAGAACCTTGTGGTACCCCACTCTTCACCGTTTCCCATAATGACTTATTACCATTAAGTAATACACACTGCCTTCTGTTCTTTAACCACTCTTTAATCCAATTGTGTACCATTCCATCTATACCATACTGCGACAACTTTTGCATCAGCCTAACATGGGGTACCTTATCAAAAGCCTTGCTAAAGTCTAAATATATGACATCAACTGGATCACCCCTGTCTATACATTCAGTAATATATTCCATAAATTCTAGTAGATTTGTCTGACATGATCTACCCTTTCTAAAGCCATGCTGGGAGTTATATAGTATCTTGTTATCATCTAAATGTTTCTCTATATGACTTTTCAGTAACTTTTCCAAAATTTTCACAACCAGAGATGTTAAACTAACTGGCCTATAGTTCCCTAAATCTTCTTTACTACCTTTTTTAAATATGGGCACCACATATGCTGCTTTCCAGTCCTCAGGTACCTCTCCAAAAGCAATGGATCGCTTAAAAATCAAATACAGTGCCTTTGCAATACTGCTACTCCCCTCTTTTAGAATTCTACCATACACACCATCCGGACCCGCTGCCTTATTTGGGTCAATATGTTCTAGTAAGGATGCGATTTCATTTAACTCAATTTGAAATGTTGTACACCTATTCATTACATGTATACTAGAACTATTACTCTCTAAACTGCTATCCAACCTTTCCTCAGTAAACACTGATGCAAAATAAGCGTTGAAAATATTAACCAATTCCTTATCTGAACTTACTAAATTCCCATCAATTTTAATTGGGCCAATTTTCTTATCCTTGCTTTTAAATTTATAAAAGCTAAAAAACTTTTTCAGGTCTTTATTACTGTTTCTTGCCAAATTAATTTCTGCCATTCTCTTTGCTCTTCTTATTGACTGGTTAAGTTCATTCCTAATTCTCTTATAATGTTCCAAATCTTCCCCCCTTCTCCTACCTTTGAACATTTTAAAACATCTACGCTTTTCACTGATTTTCTCTTTTATCTCTCTACTCCACCAATTTGGTTTTCTATTTGCCACCCTAATGGGTTTATCTTTAAAACACACAGACTGAATGTTAGCCAATATTTGCTTGAAGTATTCCCACATGATGAAACAATTTTAACCATTAAACTCCTTTTTCCAGTCAATTTCATTGAGCATTGCTCGGAATTTGCTAAAATCTCCGTTTCTGAAATCTAATATCTTTTCCCTATTGACTTGCAATTTGGGCCCAGACCTCACATTCCAGTTAAATCTAATAATATAATGATCACTAGCTCCTAAAGTCTCCCCTACTTCGACATCATTCACCATCATTTCATCATATATATATATATATATATATATATATATATATATATAATATATGAAAAGGAGGCATATTATACTAATATCATGATAGAATAGGAAACAGGGAAACGTATATTGCTAGCTAGCAATATCTAGTGAATAAATGAAATGTTCTTAAATACATACACAAAACATACCATGCACATAAAACGTATTTAAGAATATATCATTTATTCACTAGATATTGGCTAGCTAGCAATATACTATTGCGTGTTTCCTATTCTGTATTTCTATATCGGTCAGTATTGAAATAGAACTTTTATTATACAAAATCTGTAATTTTCTGAAAATTTTTTTCCTGAAAAAATGCATATAATAATCATTAATTTAAGTGAATGTTGGCTATTCTACTCACTCCTTATAGTTTAATTAATCTCAATTAAAATTATATCTAATTTTCTTAACCTTAAATTTTCAGTGCTTTCGACCTCTTTACAAATTTTAGGCAACCCTGTCAAATTTGGGAGACCCTGGCTCCAGCAAAATTCTA
>SEYY01023712.1:0-2500 GCA_009176605.1 Armadillidium nasatum
TATATATATATATATATAGTCAGACTTCAGTTTGAGCTAGCTACATAACTAAAAAAGTACTTAACGTACTTAAAAAAGAATTACATTTTTAGAATCCTTATCGAATTTCAGGTAGGAAAAGTGTAAAATGTTTGAAAAAATATATATAAAAAAAAATGGTTTTGTACGCAACTCATGACGTAACAAACAACAACTGATGACGTAACAAACTTAAATTTGGTGTTATACTGAGCATTTGTCTACGGGGGGCTCTGCTCCCGGTACCCCCCGACCCGTGAGTGATGATGATACTGTAGACAACTTTTCCTGTAGACGATTTGGGGTATTTTCCATTTTTTCCAATTTCGAAAGAATTGAAAAAAAACGAACATTGCCAGACGCACGACTCTCGCTAGACTTAAAAATAAGTAAACTTTACTTTTATAATTATTATTATTTTAAGGGCCAGACTTCGGATTAAACCAGCCACATATTTACAAAAGTACTGAACGTACGTAAAAAAGAATTACATTTTCAGAATCATTGTCGAATTTCAGATAGGAAACATTGGGAAATAAAAAATAAAATCTTATAATAATAAAGTTTTTATAAGTAAAGTTTACTTATTATTAGCTGTCGCGAGAATCATACGTTTGGCAAGGTCCTTTTTTTTCTCAATTTTTTCGAAATTAGAAAAAATGGGAAATACCCCAATTCGTCTACAGAAAAAGTTGTCTACAGTCATCATCATCACTCACGGGTCGGGGGGCCCCCCTTGACATATGCTGGGTGTAATACCCAATTTAAGTTTGTTACGTCATCAGTTGTCGTTTGTTACGTCATTAGTTGTATAAAACCAAAAAAAAAATTTTTTTTAAATTTATTTGCAAATATTTTACACTTTTCCTAACTGAAATTCAACAAGGATTCTAAAAATGTAATTCTTTTTTACGTACGTTCAGTACTTTTTTTTAAATATGCGGCTGGTTTAAACCGAAGTCTGACCTATTATAAGAATTTTTTTTTAATTTCCCAATGTTTCCTACCTGAAATTCGACAAGGATTCTAAAAATGTAATTCTTTTTTTCGTACGTTAAGTTCTTTTTTAGTTATGCAGCTAGCTCAAACTGAAGTCTGGCCTATATATATATATATATATATATATATATATATATATATATATATATATATATATATATATATATATATATATATATATATATATATATATATATATATATAAACCCAATCTAAAACCATTAAATAAAACAAAACAGCATTTTAAATTCTGATTTAAATTAATTCTAATTCTAAGTTACCTGATCATTTCGTAAATAATTTTGTTGTGGTAAATTTAATTCCAATGTTAAAGAAATGTTAGAATGAATATTATAATATGAAGTGTTAAAGTAAATTTTCGTTGTACTAGAATTTCAACTTTAACTGTGTTTTTATATAAACCATAAATTCCACATTAAAAGAAAATAAAAAATGTGGGCGGAGCTAAACTAAATACTGATTGGCTAAATTTTTAAATGACAAACCCTTCACCGCCATTTTTTTTAAAACATGAATATGTGTATCAATAATGAGGGACGAATTTCTGTTCACGACTGTACATGTACCTGCTTTGATACGAAAATCAGCAAAACTGATTGTAGATGTGATATTCGAATTCCAATAATCGAGTGGGAATCGTTTGTTGGACAAAAACAAAGAATTAGCCAGCTTGGTGCAATAGATAGGGTCACTACTGCAGCAAGAAAAAGAAATCATGAAAGAAATGAAAACCTTGAGCGTGCAAAAATGCCATGTAGTGGTTCTGCTAGTACTTCTGCATATAGTAACTCTGATTCTTCTGACGACATTCACGAAAATATTGAAAGTGAGGCAAGAAGTGATTCATTTTTTCTTCCAAATTTCGAATTAACGAGAAAACAATCAAAACAGATTTACATATGATAAATTGTCTGTGACAGCAGAGAGATACCGCGTAAGTAGTAGGGCTGCTGCTGCAATTGTTAATGCTGCTTTGGAAGATATGACGATTCTTATCCAAGGCAATTTGCACCAAAACTATATGTGCATGGGTTTTGATGGAAGAAAAGATCAAACCAAAACACTTAAAGGGATAGAACATGAAGAACACATCGTTGTTGTTAAAGAACCTGGTGATATCTACATGGATCACATCACTCCTGACAACGGAAGCGCTCGATGCATAGTAGATGAATTAGTCACCTTTCTTACTGATACACATAGTTTTAATTCACTTAAAACAATTATCTTATGACGGAACAGTTGTAAACTCAGGACGAATAGGTGGTATAATAAAATTAATTGAAATTCACATTGAGAAGCCTCTTCAGTGGCTAATATGACTTCTGCATGGTAATGTATTAGACATGTATTCAAAAGTATTGATGGCAAAATAACTGGTCTGAAAAGCTTCAAAGGTTTGATCGGAAATAAAATAAGTCACTATTTAATGCAAGCAAAAATCGTTGACTATATATTTGTT
>SEYY01023712.1:7500-17500 GCA_009176605.1 Armadillidium nasatum
ATATATATATATATATAAATATATATATATATATATATATATATATATATATATATATATATATATATATATATATATATATATATATATTATATATATATATATATATATATATATATATATATATATATATATATATATATATATATATATATATATATATATATATATATATATATATATATATATATATATATATATATATATATATATATATATATATATATATATATATATATATATATATATATATATATATATATATATATATATATATATATTATATATATATATATATATATATATATATATATATATATATATATATATATATATATATATATATATATATATATATATATATATATATATATATATATATATATATATATATATATATATATATATAGTATATATTATAAAAAAATAAATTCAGTTTCTTTTCAATTGTATTCTTAACATTAAAGCCTGCTCAACAATGAAAATTTCAATTTTTATCCATTTTTCATTTTAGGGAGTGGGGGTGGGGGGTGTAGTATGCGAGGGGTAGGGGAGGTCGCATAGCTCCAATAATTCACAATGTCATACAGATATCCATACTGAACTCCGTGCAGGGTGTGGAATTATTATACCAAATTTCGACCATTAGTAATGGCAAGAGCTAATAAAATCCTCCGGTTATATATATATATATATATATATATATATATATATATATATATATATATATATATATATATATATATATATATATATATATATATATATATATATTATATATATATATATATATATATATATAATATATATATATATATATATATATATATATATATATATATATATATACTATTATATATATATATATATATATATTATATATATATATATATATATATATATATATATATATATATATATATATATATATATATATATATATATATATATATATATATATATATATATATATATATATATATATATATATATATATATATATATATATATATATATATATATATATATATATATATATATATATATATATATATATATATATATATATATATATATATATATATATATATATATATATATATATATATATATATATATATATATATATATATATATATATATATATATATATATATATATATATATATATATATATATATATAATATATATATATATATATATATATATATATATATATATATATATATATATATATATATATATATATATATATATATATATATATATATATATATATATATATATATATATATATATATATATATATATATATATATATATATATATATATATATATATATATATATATATATATATATATATATATATATATATATATATATATATATATATATATATATATATATTATATATATATATATATATATATATATATATATATATATATATATATATATATATATATATATATATATATATATATATATATATATATATATATATATATATATATATATATATATATATATATATATATATATATATATATATATATATATATATATATATATATATATATATATATATATATATATATATATATATATATATATATATATATATATATATATATATTATAATATATATATATATATATATATATATATATATATATATATATATATATATATATATATATATATATATATATATATATATATATATATATATATATATATATATATATATATATATATATATATATATATATATATATATATATATATATATATATATATATATATATATATATATATATATATATATATATATATATATATATATATATATATATATATATATATATATATATATATATATATATATATATATATATATATATATATATATATATATATATATATATATATATATATATGCTACTTCCTCTTCCTTCTTTTAGCATTTTCTGATGGTACAACCGCCGTTCTGCCTTCCTCTAAAGCTGAACTCTTCCTTCTAACTTTTGACTCTAATTCAACCTTAGACAATTCCGGAGCTGTTCCTACTCCTTTAAACCCTCCAACGCAACTCATTTATGCCTAAAATTGTAATTTTTCTAACAGGGAGGGTCTAATTTCAAAATTTGATTTAATTTTCGTTCGATTAACCTGAAATTTGCAGGTCTACTCTTTTCAACGAGCTGAAAAAAACTCAATTCTTACCGTCTTAAAAGTTTTCTTGAAAATTTTCCACTCTTTCCAGTGAATGGTGTGGCCAAACCACCAATCGGAATGATCTGAAAATTTCACTGTATATTCCCAAATGTATTTATTATTTACAAAAGTTTCTAACAGACTTTTGACATTTGCTTTTAGAAAAAAAGTTATATATCCTTTTCTGACCAACTGTCGAATTTTTTGAAAATTTACCTTTTCGTGCAAAAAAATTTATAAATGAAAACTACACCTACAACATTTTTCATTTTTGGTGGATGTATAGAGGGACAAGGTTACAAATTCCTCTCAATACAATTCCTTTATGTTGTTTGCTTTTTTCGAGATATAGCCCCTCATATTTGGCCAATTTGAAAAAAAAATTCAAACATTTTCAGTTTGAGAGGCTATATCTCGAAAAAAACAAAGAGCATTGAATGATATATTGAGAGAAAGTTGTACTTCCTCTAAACACCTGCCAAAAATAAAAATAAAAAACTTCTGATGTATTTTTTATTTTATTTTTGTTCGAAAGGATAAATTTTTCCCAGTTTTTCAAAAAGGAAAAATTCAGGTGCCTATAAATTTTTTCTAAAGCAGATTTAAAAAATCTCCACTTTCAAGTCTTTATAGATACAGGAAAATGTCAGATATCGACATTTTTTCCAGCGGGGAAAGATGCATATACACTCAAATTTCAGGGTAATCGGTCAAAAACTAAAAAACTTTGAAATGGGACCTTCAGAATATCAAATTTAAAGAGGTCATTTTCTACTCTCTCTGAGCTTAACACTAAGAAGGCGTACGGTCCTGATGGTATTCCTCAAGTGGGTCTCAAAACTTGCGCTTCCGAGCTTTCACCCTGCCTTGGTAAACTATTTCGTCTATGTCTTTCTACTTCAACATTCCATCCTTGCTGGAAACGTGCGCTCATTTAGCCTGTACCGAAAAATGGGGGACCCCTCTCAACCGTTAAACTATCGTCCCATTTCTTTAACCTCCGTTCTTTCTGAAGTTTTCGAATTTATACTTAACAGGAAGATTTGGAAACATCTCAATTCTTTTAATGTTATCTCTGATTGCCAGTATGACTTTCGTAAGAATCTGTGATCTTCTTTACCTTCTCTCTGACTCTTGGTTTTCCGCTCTTCGGCATTTCTTTGAATTTTTGCTATGGCGCTGGACATATCGAAAGCTTTCGAAGGAGTCTGTCCCAAAGCTTTGATTTCCAAGGAATCTATCTTTCTCTCTGAATTCCTCTCTCTCTCTGAGCTGTTGTAGACTGTTTCCTTTCATCCTTTAAATCAATTAATAGAGGTGTTCCTCAAAGGTCTGTCATATCCCCAACACTTTTTCTGCTTTTCATTAATAACCTTCTCCTTTTTACTTCATCTCCAATCCACTCTTATGCCGATGACTCCACCCTTCATTACTCTCTTCAATTTGAAAGGCGCCACTCCAAACAGCAGTTAATAGACGTAAGGAAGGAAGCCTCGGAGCAAATGACCTCTGATCTATCTCTTATATCAAATTGGAGCAAAGAAAACATGGTCATTTTCAATGGCAACAAAACTCAATTCCTCCAAATTTCTACTCGACACAACCTTCCACACAACTATATCTTTTCGAAAATACACAACTCAAACCTTCATCTCTCCTAATATTCTCGGTGTTTCTCTTTCTCGTAATCTTTCTTGGAAAGATCACATCACTTCTCTTTTTGAACAAGCATTGAACAAGGTGAAGTCCAAGACTTTTCATTTATCAACTCTCCTGCTTTCTGTCAGCCAAATTGTTGCGTCACTCTCTCTACACTATCGCTATTACAATGGACACTGCTCTTCTGAACTCTCCCATCGTGTACCTCCTCCATTGAGAAGGGCTCGTTCGACACGTCTTTCTACACAGTCTCATTCTTTCTCTGACTCTCCCCCAGACTTAACCGCTATGCTCAAATCTTACATGTGCTCTACTGGTAAAGTCTAGAACACAATTCCTTCATCAATTTTCCTAACTTCTTATGACTTACACACCTTTAAATGCCGTGTATCGGGACATGTTGGCCTTTAATTTGACCAGGTTTCCGATTTTCTCTTAAAACTCTTGTAGAAATTTAAGTAGGCCTCTGGCCACCAAAAGTGATATATATATATATATATATATATATATATATATATATATATATATATATATATATATATATATATATATATATATATATATATATATATATATATATATATATATATATATATATATATATATATATATATATATTTAGGGTGCCCGTTACTTATATATGGGGGAAAATAAATTTCAATATTTTGGAAATTGCCGGGCAGAATTTTGTTCCAATGTATCTGAAAATATTATCTACCAAAGATAAGCTCAATCGAAGAATAATAACCCGTGGCGTTTGCCACCTAAAATTCATCAAAAACAAAAAAAAAATTTACTTTTACTTGTTAAGGAAAAATTGTTAAATTCATTTTCCCCTAATTCTCCCTAATGATTAAGTGACTGCAGGGGAATAAATCCCCATACTTCTTATACCCCACATTTCTATCGTTGAGTTGCCAACAAGTTTTATTGAGAATAATTTGTTACTTTCGATCTTATTTATATACTCTTGAAGTGTCATTTCATTGGGATTTAGCCTTAATCCTATCTTTTACCATAACTTTGATAGCTTTGTATCAGTTCAATGTGTTTTGAACTGTGTTCACGTGTGGTAGCTATAAAATAGTAAAAATATTTATTTAGAAGTATCTTTTTCAATATTTTTGTTTCAGTTCACTGTGTTTGCTTGTGGTAGCTATAAAACAAATTTGTCATTACAGACTCTTTTAATTTGCTTAAAAATGGCGTCGAATTTACGTAAGGAGATATTTCTTATTGGGCATTTTAAACGTCAAATAACAGGTAGTAAATTGCCATCGCAAGGAGATTGTTTACGTGTTTTATTTTATAACATGTGTGCCTTAAAAATGACTCTTGATGATAGTGTAGCACTTGTCGTGGAGGAGCTAAAGAGATGTGTCACGATGGGGGATGAGGTTTTGACTGCAAAAAGGAATGAAAATTAATAAGGAGAAAACGGAAGTAAAGTTTGTAAGCAGGGCACAGGATGAGTTGAACATAAGATTGGGGGAAGTAGTACTGAAACAAACGGATCAGTTCGAATATCCTGGAGTGTGTTGTGGTGTTAAAAATGATATGTCTTTGGAGCTGAATCATAGAATTGGAAAGTTTAATGAGACATTTGTCTTGCTGTATCCATTGCTCAAGGATAAGAACATCTCGAAGTAGGTTGAAACCATTTTATATACAAACATAATGAGGCCTGTATTAATGTATGGTGTTGTATGGTGATCGTGGACGATGGAGGAGTTTCGTTCGAGACAGCAGACAGGTGCTAGCACCTACAGGAATAAAGTGAGAAGATGAGAAATTAATTTATTAAAATCCATTTCATTTTCACGTGGTCCAAGATTATCGTAGAACATATCCTCAGTCAACAAGAGAAGTATACAGAAGCAGTTTCAATCATATATATAAACATTGTATTATTATTATTTTCTAATTGCTATATTTTTAATAAATGTACTAATGAAAATAAAAAGTTTAAAATCAATTGAATAAAAAATTTGACGCGTTTTAATCCTAACACTATGAACAAATCATAAATTCGACAATACCTTTAAAAAAAAAAAAAAAAAAAAAAAAAAAAAAAAAAAAAAAAAAAATCCAAGAAAGTAGGTGCAGAGCTCCACGGTTATTATTATTATTATTATTATTATTATTATTATTATTATTATTATTATTATTATTATTTGTATGAACTAAAATTTGCCTAAAACTATTTTTAGACCAAGTGGAACAATATTCCAGCCTGCACTCCCCAAAATAACCAACTTTGAAAATAACGGGCACCATAATATATATATATTAGAGGTGGACCGGATATCCGCATCCGCATCATTTTTCCAATATCCGCATCCGCGGATATCCGCAATTGGATATCCGCAACCGCATCCGCGGATAGTAAAAAATTACTATACAAAATTTTGTATTGAACTCGGAACCTCTTTCTGAACGCCATACAGGCGACTATCTTGAAACTGTATTTGAAAAGATGCTGACAAAATGGAAGATTTCATTAAATGAAGTGCACTGCGTAGTCAGGGATTCGGGCACAAATATAAAAAAAAACACTTTCTCTGGTAAGAGTGAAAAATGTCGGGATTACCCCAAATCGTCGACAGGAAAAGTAATCGACAGGTCAAAGGGCCGACAATTTTGAAAAAAACATTAACAAAATTTTCTCACTTGTCCAAAACGTCGACAACTTTTTTTGGTAAGGTCAAAGGACCGACAACTTTTTTTATAACTCGTCCAAATCGTCGACACTATAAATCGATATCGATTAATCGAAAGATATATATCATCATCACTCACGGGTCGGGGGTACGGGGGGCAGAGCCCCCCGTAGACAAATGTTCGTGTGCCATGCATCTACTAAAATAATATATTAAAAATAAAAAAATCTATTCATAATTATTATAATAATAAAATTTAAAAATAGGCTTACGTATCGATTGTATCGAAATAAAAAAAAAATACGATGTTGGTCAAACAGCCGACACATTTTTTTTCACATGTGTCCAAAACGTCGACACGTTGAAATTGAAAAGAAAAGTGATCGACACATTTTTTTCAAAAGTGTCGGCCCTTTGACCTGTCGACTACTTTTCCTGTCGACGATTTGGGTATAGCGCCAAAAATGTAGATTGCTTTGCACACCAAACTCAGATAGTAGTTAAAAATTCCATTATGAGTCAAAAATGTGTATCCGATTTAATAACCAAATGAAAGTTAATTGCTATGCATTTCAATCACTCCGTTGTAGCCCAAAATGAGCTGAAGAAAATACAAACAAGATTAAATGTTCATCCACTTTCTGTCATGCAAGATATTCAAACACTTTGGAATAGTAGTTTGCATATGCTTGAGAGGATGAGCGAAATTAATGAGGCCATTTGCATTTATGCTTCAAGCAGCACACAAAAATAAAGCCTCTAACAGGTGACGAAAATGACATTTTAAATAATTGTATTAATATCCTTAAGCCTTTTGAAGAATTAACAAAGACTATAAGTTCAGCTGAATCATGTTTGTCAGATGTGATACCACTTGTTTCAACATTGAAAGTTGTGTTAACAAATGTTATTAAGTCTAAGGGAGTTTCAAGGATGACTGAAACATTAATGAAGGAGATGAACGACAGATTTGAAAACCTTGAAAATGATGATGCTTATACAATTGCAACCTTTTTAGATTCTAGGTACAAAAAAAAAATTTTTTTAAACCACTTGTTTCTCAGAATGTTAAAATCAAATTAGGATGCTTATGCGATGAGATGATAGAAACAGCTAAAATAACGCCTTTCAAGAAAAAGCAAAAGCTGTCAGATACAAAAGAAACAAAATCTGTTAGCTTAATGTTAAGCATTGCTAAATCAATGAAAGATCTTCTAGCTTCCAGCAGCGATGAAGAATCACAGTCAGAAGTATCAAAGGATACAATATCGATTATTGAAAATTATCTGAAACTCCCACGTTTGGAGGCAGATAAAGACCAACTGGTTTGGTGGAGAGATAATTGCAAAAGTTTCCCTTTTCTTCCTGAGCTGGTAAAGACTTATTTAGCATGTCCTTAAAATAGTGTTGCTAGTGAGCGTCTTTTTAGTGGAGCAAGCCTCATTTTCGACGAAAAGCGAACCAAACTTTCACCTGAAAGAGCCCAAAATCTTTTATTTCTAAAAAATAACTTACCAATTATTAACTTCAAATGGAATATGTGAAACTGTGAAGTGTGAAGGTAATACTGAATTACTGGATATATATATATATATATATATATATATATATATATATATATATATATATATATATATATATATATATATATATATATATATATATATATATATATATATATATATATATATATAACCTTTTTCCAAATGGGTGGAGGTTGGGGAAAGAGGTTGGTGGGGTGTTATCTATGGTAACATAGGTTCTGGATATTATATTTAAAATTCCAAGAATCTATGGCAAAAACTCTTAAAAAATTAAACTATCCGCATCCGCATCCGCATCTGCGGATATCCGCAATTGAATATCCGCAACCGCATCCGCATCCGCGGATAGTAAAAAATTACTATCCGGTCCACCTCTAATATATATATATATATATATATATATATATATATATATATATATATATATATATATATATATATATATATATATATATATATATATATATATATATATATATATATAACAGGTGATTCTCTAACGTGCATCCACTGCACAAGTTTGAAAGATTCGCGATGTTTAGATGGTTATGGAGAGATTCAGCTATGCAATGCTACTCAAAATTTCTGCGTATCTTACACAGGTCACTTACGAAAAGGTAAGTTTAGATATAAATATAAATAAATTGATGTATTTTATTTATTTGGATATAAGTAGAAATAAACTGCGTGCGTTCCCGGAATGCAAAATCCTATTTTTGAGCAACTCTTCAACACATTTGTACACATGCATCCTGAATTTACTATAAGGAAACCTAAATAGATTTAATTTATCTTCAAAAAAAATTATTAATTAAAAATAAAATAAAAAAAAAAAATTATTAATTTATCTTCAAAAAAAAAAAAAATTTTTTTTGGTGTAACACGTTTAAAAAAAACAAGCATAGCCTTTATAGTATTAATAATAATAATAATAATAATAATAATAATAATAATAAAAATAATAATAATAATAATAATAATAATAATAATAATAATAATAATAATAATAATAATAATAATAATAATAATAATAATAATAATAATAATGAGAAAAGCTTTCATGACACGCAAAGGAAGAAAGAAATAAAGTAATAATCAGACGGTTTTGTAATACTTTTTTGGTGTAACACGTTCAAAAAAACAAGCATAGCCTTTATAGTAATAATAATAATAATAATAATAATAATAATAATAATAATAATAATGGTAATATTTACAGTTCATTATAACAGCAAGGTCATTTACAGTGTTGAGCTATTTCTTTATTTCTATAATATGGCCATCTAAAATGGATCATACTCAGAGGTCAATTTATCCATTTAATTTTTGGTGACTCAAAATACAAATTCATTTGCGTAGATGTTGATATTTCGTTTTCAGAGAAACTGCTCTTTTATTGATACATTGCAAAAGAATACTTAAAATTATGTTCAGTTACAAAAAAAAAAATCATATACAAAACCTATATCTCATATCTCACTAACAGGATATAAAAAGTGTACCAACTAGTGTCTTTCTCTCTCTCTCTTTCATATATATATATATATATATATATATATATATATATATATATATATATATATATATATATATATATATATATATATATATATATATATATATATATATATATATATATATATATATATATATATATATATATATATATATATATATATATATATATATATATATATATATATATATATATATATATATATATATATATATATATATATATATATATATATATATATATATATATATATATATATATATATATATATATATATATATATATATATATATATATATATATATATATATATATATATATATATATATATATATATATATATATATATATATATATATATATATATATATATATATATATATATATATATATATATATAT
>SEYY01023712.1:22500-23837 GCA_009176605.1 Armadillidium nasatum
ATTCTTCCTTATTTTTACGGCTAACTCACTGATTCATGTAAAAGCGTATAAGTACCTTTTTACTCCTCATACACACACACGCACACACACACATACACGTATATCAAAACACTACAATGTCTTCCATCTACCATCTTATTTTTTCTGATCACACGGTTTCCAACATTTACATCATACGGTTTCACTCTTTTGTCAAAAGAAGAACCACATTTATGTATATTTCCCACTCGAAGGCTTCAGGTACGTACGTAGATAACATCATTGAACCATCATACAGAGATTGTAGTCATGTTACCAGGGAATAGAAGAGTAAGATTCCATCTTAAAGCATCATTATCAATTTCTCATTCAGCCTCGAAAGCATCATAGTTGTACCTAGGAAAGAACAGGAGGTTTCACAGGGGAAGCAGCAGATAAACAACGAGTCCAAGGTGTATGTGCACGTGTGTGCAAAATCTTGAGCTGGTGCGCATAAGCCAGGGGAAGCTCATGGATCTATGTGAGGAGATCAGGTGGGGATCAGCGCTCTCGGTGGGTGGGTTAGGGGTGATGAGGTGCCGAGAGCGCGATCCCTTCAACCTGATCCCCTCACATAGGTCCATGAGTCTCCCCTCTGGCGCATGTAAGTACAATAAAATATAAGTTAAAGAGATGGCTGTATGTCTTTGATCATACCTTATTGATAAAAAGTTTAGCATGCTATGATGAATTAAGATATACACTGAAAGAATTATATTAGAAATGCATGTAATTTCCAATAAATTGTTTGTTGGAGAGTGGGAGACATGTGTTTGGATATGTCGAAGTAAAAAAAGTAAGACTATATAAGGAGAATAAGATTTAGGTTGAAGAGGATAGGTAATGTGTACCAGAGCGATGTCTTTGAACATGCATAAGTGAAAAAAGTTAGTTTAATGTTTAGATTTATGACGAGCACTGAGAGACGTAGAACAAAAACCAACACAACGTCTATGAAAAGTGTTGTAGAAATGTCTGAATGCAGTGAGAGAGCATGAAATCAGTGTAAATAAAGACTTTCAGTTTGCGTTAGGGAGATATTATGTGTGACAAATATATTTAGAGGGGGGAGGATAATAGCTTTAAATGAGTGTGATATGTCGAGAGCGGACGTGTTACCTCGGTCCTCTCTCAGATTCTTACGCCTGTGTGCCATATGTGCCATATGTGTTAAGTTCCTTGCCAGCCCCTTAAAATATTAAAAAGTGTATTCAATTACTAAATACAAGTGCTCGCATAACACATAATCATCATTGTTTTACAGTCATTAAATCCCACGAGAAGTTTATAAATATGGTTAACACGAGAAATTTAGAAAA
>SEYY01023713.1:0-2500 GCA_009176605.1 Armadillidium nasatum
GTACTTTATGTACGGATTTTAATTTCATTAACATAAAAAAAATATTTTCGTTTTAATATAATAAATAATTATGTAATTGTAATATTTAAAAAAAAAACAAAAAACAAAAAAAACATGAAATTGTTAATATTTACTTTGCACAGCGCAATGCAGTATTTCAATTTTTAGTGAATGCTAATTAATAAATTCAGCAGAGAGAAAAAGAAGAATAATCAATACGATAGGTAACTGAAAATGTTTACCCGAAAAAAATTAATTAAATAAAACTTTGCCTACTAATATTAAATTGTAGAGCTTTGTAAAATATTTATTGAAACAAGGCAACCTTCTCTTTCAGAATTCAGTTAAAAAAGAGAAAAATTATAATACAAAATAATATTTAAATTCAGAATTGAGATTTTCTCTTCATTTAAGAAATATATTTAACATTGGTAATTGAAATTTCCTTGAAAATTTAAATCGAATAACTTTTGTGAATCAATCGAATAACGTTATTGAAATTATTTAAAAGTTATTATTATTTCAAAATATGACTGGGATAAATAAATAAATAAATAATAAAATAAATAAAATAATAAAATTAAAAAAAAAAAAAAAAAAAAAAAAAAAAAAAAAAAAAAAAAAAAAAATTATAAAAAATTAAATTATATATAATATATATATATATATATATATATATATATATATATATATATATATATATATATATATATATATATATATATATATATATATATATATATATATATATATTATATATATATAAATATAGTATAATAAAAAAATTAAAAAAATTTTTTAAAAAATCTACTCATTATTTAATTTATTAACTAACTTCCTAATATGATAAGAAAATACCCTTACAATCAATGTCTTTAACTTTAACTAAATAGATAATGAAAAGAATGACTCTTATCTCTACGCGCTAAATTTTAAAAAATAAGATTAATAAAAAAGTCTATTTCGTTTTAATGGTTAACTATTTAGGTACAAATTGGAATCATTATTTGTAATTAGGTTTTATATAAAAGTTTTCGCACATCTTATTAACCCTTTTTAAAGGTGTAACTCTCTCTCTCTTCCTATATATATATATATATATATATATATATATATATATATATATATATATATATATATATATATATATATATATATATATATATATATATATATATATATATATATATATATATATATATATATATATATATATATATATATATATATATATATATATATATATATATATATATATATATATATATATATATATATATATATATATATATATATATATATATGAAGGAAAAGAACACAAAGCATTATAGTAAGGGAATGTGAGAGAATGAGTTCAAAGATCAAACTTATCGATAGATATTTTCACGTTTAAAATAATAAAATATTTTTAAAAGCAATATTTCAAGATCTCTCCTCAAGGGAGCGGTTATACGACTGAATTAATATGTGTTATTTGTAATTACCTGTTAAAAAAAATGAGTGAAGCATCTATTTATTTCCATATTAAATAATTTATTTATAAATATATTTAATTTATATAATATTAATTCTTTCTTTTTCATATTCATTTACTTTTCTTTATTAATTAATTTATCAACATTCATCTCACTATTAAAATACAAAAAGTTGAAATAAAATTAAATATTAAAACAAAAAAATTTTTTTTTTTTAAATTTAATAAAAAACTTTCCTTTTTTTTTTTTTTTTTTTTTTTTATTTTTTTTTTTTTTTTTTTTTTTCTAATTTTATAAATTCTTGAATTTTCAAATTAATCAGACTATTATTTAGTAATAATTATTTCTTATTTATTAGGCATTTTTAGATATATATATATATATATATATATATATATATATATATATATATATATATATATATATATATATATATATATATATATATATATATATATATATATATATATATATATATATATATATATACTTATCTCCTTCACTAATACCCTGAAATCAGACAAGCTTTTCACTTCCTTAACCTCATCCTTCTTACTCTTTAGTCTCCATTTCTGTTTTCTAACCGTCGGGTCTCTACTTCCTGTAACTTTTTGCCTCCCTCCAGTCATACATCTTTACAAGTGTTCTAGCCACTTTTACCTTAGACCTTTCTATTTCATTTTTTTTAACAATCTTCCTGTAGTTTGTGGCAAAGAAACAAGTAATGCTCTAACATTATTCACATCATTTTTACCTGATGAGAGAATTTAATCTATATTTGATTTCCAATGAAATTTTACCGAATTCTAATTCAGTCTTAAATACATATTCTGTATTATGCAGTAAGCAACCCTTTATTACTTTAAATTGCTTCTTATTCGTTTGTCTATCAATATTTCACCTCAATAGCCCATCATTTTTTTCATATTCCATCTCTCACTTCCCTTTCAAATTTGCATTAAATAACTCATCATCAAGAATTTGCTTGTAAATTCACTATAAGTGTCTCTCCGAACTTTTTACGT
>SEYY01023713.1:7500-10000 GCA_009176605.1 Armadillidium nasatum
ATGAAGGGAGTGTGTTAAAGACTTTACCAGCACAGTACATGTAAGATTGAGCATAGCGTTTAAGTCTGGGGTCAGAGAGTTGGATAGAGGAAGGATGAGACTGCTTAGAAAGACGAGTCACACGAGCCCTTCTCAATGGAGGAGGTATGCGACGAGAGAGTTCAGAAGAGCAGTGTCCATTGTAATAGCGATAGTATAGAGAGAGTGACGCGACAATTCGACGGGCAGAAAGAGACTGGAGAGAATTAGTGAGAGCAGGAGAGTTGATAAGTCGAAAAGTCCTAGACTCCACCTTCTCAAGGATAGCTGTATGAGTGGAACCACCCCAGATGTGTGACCATACTTCATACAAGGGCGAACAACACCCCTATACAGAGCAAGCAACTGGGGTGGATTGAAGAAATACTGAAGGCGCCTCAGAACACCCAACCTCTTAGAAGCTTGTTTAGAAAGAGAGGTAATGTGATCTTTCCAAGAAAGATCACGAGAAAAAGAAACACCAAGAATATTAAGAACAGATGAAGGTCGGTAGAGCTTTTAATCGAGTGTTTTCGAAGAAGATATCATAGTTGTGTGGAAGATTGTGTCGAGTAGAGAGATGGAGGAATTGAGTTTTTGAGGCATTGAAAACAACCATGTTCTCTCTGCCCCAATCTAAAATACGAGATAGATCAGAGGTCAGCTGCTCCAAGGCAACCTTTCCTTGCGTCTAGTAACTGTTGTTGAGAGTGTCGGCTTTCAAATTGAAACGAGTAATGAAGGGTGGAGTCATCAGCATATGAGTGGATAGGAGATGAAGTAACAGATAGAAGGTCATTAATGAAATAGTATATATATATATATATATATATATATATATATATATATATATATATATATATATATATATATATATATATATATATATATATATATATATATATATATATATATATATATATATTATATATATATATATATATATATATATATATATATATATATATAATATATATATATATATATATATATATATATATATATATATATATATATATATATATATATATATATATATATATATATATACTATATATATATATTATTTCATGATTACATATAAATGAAGAAGGAGACAGCCTAAGGCTCCATTCCTAAGGCCAGTCCCTCCCCCGTCATCTCGCTTGCAAAGATTCTACTCTAAAATTCTTTAAAACGTTTGCTCTGTTTTGTTTTAATTAATTTTTTAAAAGATGACAGAACGTTTTTAAATTCTGTTAAATTACTTTATACGCTTTTTTTTTTTTAATAGAAATCTGAATGAACCCTTTTCTGAGTAAGATTTGATTTTTGCCTCGAGCTCTGCGTTATATTGGTGACTGTTTTCATAGTTGTAATGCTGATGGCTGTTTTTACAGTCTTTATACTGATGATTGTTTCTATAGAGTTTTTATGATGATGAATGTATCTACTATCGTTATGTTTATGACTGCTTTTACAGTGGTTAAATATTGATATTAATTCCTTTTTACAGTCTTTATATTGACCATTGTTTATACAGTCGTTATGTTAATAACTGTATGTACGGTTGTTATGCTGATGACTGCTTTCGTAGTAGTTATGTTGATGACAGGTTTTGCAGTAGATAAACATTGATATTAATTCCTTTTTACAGTCCTTATGTTCATCACTGTTTATACAGTCGTTAGGTTGATGACTGTATCTACAGTCGTTATATTGATGACTACTTTCCTAGTCGGTATGTTAATGACTCTTTTTACAGTGGTTAATATTGATATTAATTCCTTTTTACAGTCCTTATGTTCATCACTGTCTATAAAGTCGCTATGTTGAAGACTGTATCTACACTCATTATATTAATGACTGCTTTCGTAGTCGGTATGTTAATGACTATTTTTACAGTGGTAATATTGATATTAATTCCTTCTTACAGTCCTTATGTTGATCACTGTTTATAAAGTCGTTATGTTGATTACTGTATCTACAATCATTATATTGATGACTGCTTCAGTAGTTGGTATGTTAATGACTCTTTTTACAGTGGTAAAATTGATATTAATTCCTTTTACAGTCCTTATGTCCATCACTGTTTATACAGTCGTTATGTTGATGCCTGTATCTACAGTCATTATATTGAAGACTGCTTTGTAGTCGTTATGTTGATGACAGTTTTTACAGTGGTTTAATATTGATATTAATTCCTTTTTACAGTCCTTATGTTCATCACTGTTTAAACATTCGTTATGTTGATGACTGTATCTACATTCGTAATGTTAATGACTCTTTTTACATTGGTTAATATTGATATTAGGCCAGACTGTATATTAGCATCCATGCATAATTCAAAAACTACTAATCCTACGTTAAAAAGGATTATATTTTTGAAATCCTTGTCGAATTTTAGGTAAGAAAAATTGGGAATAAAAATAAATTCTTATAATAATTTTTTTTACATAAGTAAATTTTACTTTTTTATAAGCCGCGCAAGAATCTTTCGTCT
>SEYY01023713.1:25000-27500 GCA_009176605.1 Armadillidium nasatum
TATATATATATATATATATATATATATATATATATATATATATATATATATATATATATATATATATATATATATATATATATATATATATATATATATATATATATATATATATATATATATATATATATATATATATATATATATATATATATATATATATATATATATATATATATATATATATATATATATATATATATATGCAGATTTCCTTTGTTGAAAAGCATTAGCAGAGGATGGCTAAATTGCTTCTTTAATAATGCAAACTTACTTTAAAATATAATTTTTCTGTAAACACACTACTTGTCTATCTCTCTATTTTTCTTTTTGACTATCTATCTATCTTCCTATCTCTATATCTCTTTATATATTTGTTTATCTATTTGTCTATTTACCGACCGATCTATTCATCTATCTATCTATCTATCTATCTATCTATATAATTATCTATGTATGTATTAATAATTCCCTTTGTTAATAAAGATTAGCAGAAGATGGATAATTAGCTGCTTCAATAATGCACACTTACTTATAAGAAATAAATATCGCCTTAAACGCAATGTATTTATTTATACTGAGAGATTGAGAGAGGTAGAGGTAGAGGGAGAGGGAGAGTGAGAGGAAGAGGGAGAGGGAAATAGATTGATAGATAGATAACTAAATGATAGACAGTTATATGTATATATATATATATATATATATATATATATATTATATATATATATATATATATATATATATATATATATATGTGTGTGTGTGTGTGTGTGTGTGTGTGTGTGTGTGTGTATATTTATATAGGTGTGTGTGTATAGTAAGAGAGGTCAGAGGGGAAAGAGAGTACGCAAAGAAAGATGAAACTGTATAGATTGACCAGTAGCGTGAGCTCTCTATGGGGAAGGAGGAGGTATACTATCAGAGTTCTGATTATAATTTAAGTCAAGAGATGTAACAGTTCTACAGAACCAATAGAATAAAGATAGACTGATTGTAGGAGTATTAACAAGGTGAAAAGCCCTCTGGTTTTCCCTTACAAGAAGGGTAGGGTGATGAAACCTGGGACTGATCATTTAGGGTGGTGTGAAGTAATTCTGAAAACACTTAAGAAGACTCAACCTCTTAGAAGCTTGCTTAATGAGAGGAATATTCTCTTAAAAAGAAAATACAGGGTGTTTTAAGAAAAAAGTGGAGGTTGGGGTTAAGAAAGGTGGTTTCAAAAGTATTACAGTTTAGTGGAAAAATTTTGTAGGGTAGACAGATGAAAGAAGTGAATTTTTGAAGCATTGAAAACAACCATTTTTTACTCTGCCCCAATTAAAAATTTCGAGAAAGAACCGAGATCAGTTGTTTCTAGACAAATTGAAGCTGTAGCAAAGAAAATCTATTCGGAAGTGATACAAATAGCCAACTAGAGCCAATTCAAACTCCATTAGAAGTGACATGGTAAAATAGGTAAATCTGATATATGTAGATGGAAATATGTTAGAAAATTCAATACTAGGTTTATCCACGTACCCCTCTCGTTTATTTTATTACAAAACTAGAATTAAAGAAAAATTGCAAATGAACTATATATACGAGTCTACGTTTTTTTTAAATACATTATATATTCCCATAGAAAAAATATGTGTTATATTATCAGCAAAGTATACACGAAATCAAATAAGCCCTTAAAAGATTTTAAATTAGTACGCACGATGAAGTTAGTATCTGGAAAAATTGAATGAAATAATTAAAAATTACAATAATTCTAAAAATGATTTAAAAGTTATTAAAAAAAATATACGAATAATAGTAGTGATAATTTCAACTTTCTCCTTTTTATATATATTCTTTTTATATACTTACATTTTATAATGATATAAATAACTTATCCGCGCAATATATTGACCATCGATTTTGGCATGCTTGTAATTTTCTCTTTCAATCAAATGAGTACGAATAGTACGTATAGATATGTGGCTTCATACATTCAAATTTACTAGATTATTCTGAAACAAAAACTTTTAAAAGTATTAGGAAACTGTGCAAGTGTTGAATGCATTTTTTAAAAATTCTAGAACAAGCAGAAGCCCAATACATTGAATGTTATATTATATATATATATATATATATATATATATATATATATATATATATATATATATATATATATATATATATATATATATATATATATATATATATATATATATATATATATATATTATATATATATATATATATATATATATATATATATATATATATATATATATATATATATATATATATATATATATATATATATATATATATATATATATATATATATATATATATATATATATATATATATATATATATATATATATATATATATATATATATATATATATATATATATATATATATATATATATATATATATATATATATATATATATATATATATATATATATATATATATATATTATAATATATAGTGATGGATCGCATGTCATATTTCTCATTTGC
>SEYY01023713.1:30000-32500 GCA_009176605.1 Armadillidium nasatum
GAAATGGAATTCTCTTTTGAGAGACTTTTCAACGCTCTTATTTAATAATCCTTGAAAATGCACAAAATCTTGCAGATTTCTTGTGATTTTGTAATGCTTCTTCATCTCCCACTCAGGTTTTCTGAGTTCACTCTCTATGACAGTCAATATATATATATATATATATATATATATATATATATATATATATATATATATATATATATATATATATATATATATATATATATATATATATATATATATATATATATATATATATATATATATATATATATATATATATATATATATATATATATATATATATATATATATATATATATATATATATATATATATATATATATATATATATATATATATATATATATATATATATATATATATATATATATATATATATATATATATATATATATATATATATATATATATATATATATATATATATATATATATATATATATATATATATATCTATATATAATCATGAGAGTCATAGGCATTCTTTTTGTCACCAAAGTGACTGCCAAAGAAGTATTGATACAGAATAATTTACTCCTGTCTTCTCTGAGCATCGTGGAATTAACTTTCTAACGAGAGGGTGACTGTCAAATTATTTAACAGACAAAACAGGAGTAAATTTCTGTCACGAAAGACCAAAATTGGATGAATAAATGGTTAAGTGATTAAGAATAATATCAGTAGATGTTTATTTTAAATTTTTGTTTGATTGAAAAGAATTTTTTTGTATTTTAATGATTTTTTCTTTTTTTTAAATCAAATGTTTAATTGAAACAAAATTTTTCTCCCGATGAAAGTTTCAAGAATCAATTTTTTCTGCTTTTCTGCATTTCTGTATTTTTGCTTTTCTGAATTTCTACATTTTCTGCATTTCTTTATTTCTTTATTTGTGCTTTTTTACATTTTTTGCTTTTCTGTATTTCTTCATTTCTGTTTTTCTGTATTTCTGCTATTCTGCATTTCTGCTTTTCTATATTTCTACATTTCTGCACTTCTGAATTTCTGCTTTTCTGCAAGAATCGTGAGGAATTTTTCATAGTTCTCCAGATTGGATTTAATTTTTTTCCTTTTTAATTAAATAAATAATGGCATTTAATAAAGGAAAAAAAAAAACATTTTCTGAAAATGCATTTAGAGTACGAATTAAATGAATTTTTTTTTTTATATATATAATTTATTTTTATTGGTAAAATAAGTCCTAAAAATTTTTCCTTTTTTTTTTTTTTCTCTTAAATCGATTCGCCCTTACTACGTTTTCTCTTTTTCCTTTTTCTTCCTTTTTTCCTTTTTTTTCTTTTTTTAAGGGGAAACCTTTTTTTTTCCTTGAAATAAATTTTAAAATAAATATTTATATTTTCAAAAGTACCGTTTCCAATCGCAAACTATTGAGAGACCCCAAGTAAGCTGTTAAAGCTTTCCACTAAGCTTGAAAATGAAAACATCAGGCAAGATATTTTTGATATAACGGAAAGTATATATATATATATATATATATATATATATATATATATATATATATATATATATATATATATATATATATATATATATATATATATATATATATATATATATATATATATATATATATATATATATATATATATATATATATATATATATATATATATATATATATATATATATATATATATATATATATATATATATATATATATATATATATATATATATATATATATATATATATATATATATATATATATATATATATATATATATATATATATGCAAACAATTGTCTTTAACGAATCGTTGGGACAAGTGTCAATAATATTACAACAAATTTTTTCAGTGAAGCGACTTTATAATGCTTAACATGTCTTTCTCTATTGAAAATTTGGTGCTTTGTTCTTTTACGATAATGAAAAAATATTTAGATCGGAAAGGTTGGTATTTATTGTTATTTTTAATATTAATTTAAAAATTGTTTTTTTTTTGACAATTTTTGCGCTTTACCGCTTTACTTTCTTTTGCAAAAGAAAATTTAAAATTAATTTATCTCACTCAAATTCTCGATTTAATTGTTTAATGTTTTTAATGTAATGTTTTAAGGTTAGGTTAGGTTAGGTTAGGTTAGGTTTGGTTAGGTTAGGTTAGGTTAGGTTAGGTTAGGTTATATATATATATATATATATATATATATATATATATATATATATATATATATATATATATATATATATATATATAATATATATATATACTATATATATATTATATATATATATATATATATATATATATATATATATATATATATATATATATATATATATATAATATATATATATATATATATATATATATATATATATATATATATATATATATATAATATATATATATATATATATATATATATATATATATATATATATATATATATATATATATATATATATATATATATATATATATATATATATATATATATATATATATATATATA
>SEYY01023713.1:52500-67500 GCA_009176605.1 Armadillidium nasatum
CTAAACTAAGCGCACCGCACCGCACCGAAATCAGCGCACCACGCACCGCACCGCACCGACATATACAATTAAAGCATATATATATATATATATATATATATATATATATATATATATATATATATATATATATATATATATATATATATATATATATATATATATATATATATATTATTTCACCTCTGGTGGGCAAAGGCTAGAGGCCTACTAAAATTCCACCAGAGTTAGGGGGAAAGACGGAAGCCTGGTCAAATTAAAGGCCGACGTGACCTGATACACGACGTTTGAACGTGTGTAAGTCATAGGAAGTTTAAAAAATAGAAGAAGGGAGTGTGTTCAAGATTTTACCAGTAGAGTACATATAGGACAGAGCATAGCGGTTAAGTCTGGGGTCAGAGAGTTGGACAGAGAAAGGACGAGACTGTGTAGAAAGTCGAGTCGCACGAGCCCTTCTCGGTGGAGGAGGTATGTGACGAGAGAGTTCAGAAGAGCATTGTCATTGTAATGGCGATATTATAGAGAGTGACGTAACAATTCGAAGCGCAGAAAGAGATTGAAGAGAGTTAGTAAGAGCAGGAGAGTTGATGAGACGAAATGCCCTAGACTCCACCTTCTTAGGAAAGCTGTATGTATTGAACCACCCCAGATGTGCGAAGCATACTCCATACAGGGGCGAACAACACCCTTTTACACAGCAAGCAAATGGGGTGGAGTGAAGAAATACTGAAGGCGCCTCAGAACACCTAACCTCTTAGAAGCTTGTTTAGAAAGAGAGGTAATGTGATCTTTCCAAGAAAGATCACGAGAAAAGGAAACACCGAGAATATTAAGGAAGAGATGAAGGTCTGAGTTTAGTGTTTTCGAAGAAGATATCATAGTTGTATGGAAGATTGTGTCGAGTGGAGAGATGGAGGAATTGAGTTTTTGAGGCATTGAAAAAACCATGTTTTCTCTGCCCAATTTGAAATTCGAGATAGATCAGAGATCAGCTGCTCCAAGGCAACCCTCCTTGCGTCTAGTAACTGTTGTTGAGAGGGGCGCCTTTCAAATTGAAAAGAGTAATGAAGGGTGGAGTCATCAGCATAGGAGTGGATAGGAGATGAAGTAACAGAGAGAAGGTCATTAATGAAAACTAGAAAAGTGTTGGGGATGGAACAGATAGTCGAGGAACACCACTATTAATAGATTTATAGGATGAACGGTAGCCGTCTATAACCAGAAAGGAAATCATAGAGAAGGCCACAGAGAGAAGGGTAGATTCCGAAAGAGGGAAGTTTGGAAATCAAAGCTTTGTGTCAGACTCTATCGAAAGCTTTCGATATGTCCAGCGCGACAGCAAAAGTTTCACCGAAATGCCGAAGAGTGGAGGACCAAGAGTCCAAAAGAAAGGGAAAGAAGATCACCAGTAGAGCGTTTCTTACGAAAGCCATACTGGCGATCAGAGATAAGATTAGAAGAATTGAGATGTTTCCAAATCTTCCTGTTAAAGATAGATTTGAAAACTTTAGAAAAACGGAAGTTAAAGAAATTGGACGGTAGTTAGAGCGTTGAGAGGGGTCCCCCTTCTTTGGCACAGGCTGAATGAGCGCACGTTTCAAGAAAGAAGGGAAGGTTGAAGTAGAAAGACATAGGCGAAATAGTTTACCAAGGCATGGTGCAAACTCGGAAGCACAAGTTTTGAGAACCACAGGAGGGATACCATCAGGATCGTATGCCTTCTTAGTGTTAAGTTCAGAGAGAGCAGAAATGACATCTTTAGAAGAAATTACAATTTTAGGCATAAAAGAGTTAGAGGGGGTTGAAAGGAGTAGGAACAGCTCCGGAATTGTCTAAGGTTGAATGAAAGGCAAAAGTTTGAACAAAGAGTTCAGCTTTAGAGGAGGGCAAAACGGCAATTGAACCGTCAGAAGATACTAGAGGAGGGAAAGAGGAAGAAGCAAAGTTAGAGTTGACATTTTTGGCAAAATGCCAAAAAGGGCGAGAGAAAGAGGAGCCAGAAAGATTATTGAATTTTCTGCGGAGAAAAGAGTTTTTAGTATCTCGAAGAATAGATTTTGCTCGATTCCGGGATGAAATATAAGTTGAGTGAGTTTCTGGAGTTTGAAGACGACGGTATTCCCTAAAGGCAGCATCCCTGAGGCGAATAGCACGAGAACAGAGTTAAACCAAGGTTTGTTAGGTTTAGTTGAAAGGAAAGAATATGGAATGTACGCCTCCATTCCAGAGAGAATCACCTCCGTTATGCGCTCTTCACACTCCGAGGAACCCCTCCCACGGAAACAGTAATCATTCCTTGGAAAATCAGAAAAGTACGACCGCAAGTCAGACAAGTTAGTGGCACCGAAATGCCATAAACGTCTCCTCGACGAAGGCGGGGGCCGTTCTTGTGGAAGACTTGAAGTGACAGAACAAGATACAGAGATAAGAAGGTGATCGGATGAACCCAGAGGAGGAAAGAGTTTTACAGTATAAGGGGAAGGATAAGAAGTTAGGAAAAGATCGAGTATGTTGGGTTCATCACCATCGGGTAGGGAGGTGCACCAACTGCTCAAAGTTGTTTTGGATAGAAAATTGGTAGGCGAGTTCACCAGCTGGATCAAAAGAACTAGATGAAAGTCATTGGCGGTGGTGAACATTGAAATCACCTAAAATGATGATTTCGGAGAAAGGAGAAGAAGGAAGAATGTGTTCTATTTTGGAGTTAAGATTGTCGAAGAGTTTTGGATAGTCTGTAGAGTTAGGAGACAAGTAGACAGAACAAATGAATTTAGTTTTGGAGTTCCAAAAAAGTTTAAGCCTTAAAGTAGAGAATTCAGAAGATTCCAAATTAGAGACACAAGAAAGGACAACATCATTGTGCACGTATGCGCAATATCCGCCTTTGGCTGAAAATTGAGGATAGAGACAGTAGGAGGAAACAGAGTAGGGTTTGCTCTCAGAGCACTCAGGCACCTGAGTTTCAGTTAAATATATATATATATATATATATATATATATATATATATATATATATATATATATATATATATATATATATATATATATATATATATATATATATATACTCGACAACAATTAATTAATGCTAGGAGAGTGACCCTGTAGTAGTCATCTTCTGGTCTTTCTCTCAGAGGGGAGAGAAAACATGGGAATTTTCAATCACCAAAACTTTGATCCTCCATCTTTCTACTCGATAGAACATTCAATGCAATTCTGACATCGCCATTCAAACTTTCGTCTGTCCTTAAATATTCTCGCTATTTCTTTTTCTCGTAATCTTTCTTTAAAGGATTACAATACTTCTCTATGAAAACAAGCTTCTATGATGTTTAATATTCTGGAGACTCCTTTGAAATTTGTTTACTTTTCACAGGTGTCTTGTTTTCACTGTATGGAGTACGTTTCACACATCTGGGATAGTCCCACTCATGTTGCTCTTGAAAAGATAGAATCTAAGTCTTTTCAGTTCTTTCACACTAATTCTCTTCAATCTCTTTGCGCACGTCAAATTTCTGTTACTTTCCATTACTATCGCTCATTACAACAGCACTGCTCTTTTGAACTCTACTATCGCATACCTCCTTCAATGAAATAGGATAGTGAGACACGTCTTTTTACAATCTATTTCATTTTTCTGTCGAGGAAATTTCGAGAGGAAATGAGGAAGGTGGAATAAAGATAGTAACTTTAACTCTTCTGTCATGATACCTTGAAAATATGAACAATTTCAATTATATATATATATATATATATATATATATATATATATATATATATATATATATATATATATATATATATATATATATATATATATATATATATATATATATATATATATATATATATATATAAAATCTGACAAACAGATGATTATCGCAGGATACATCAACTTCGGTGCGGTGCGCACCAGAGGCCGCACCACGCACCGCACCGCACCGCACCGTTGATTTTCCTTTGCGCACCGCACCGCACCGCACTTTTATTTTTTCTTTCGCACCGCACCGCACCGCACCGGGTTGCTGAAAATGTGTTGCGCACCGCACCGCACCGCACCAAAATGACCGCACCACGCACCGCACCGCACCGCACCCGGTGCGTCGGCCAACCCTAATATATATATATATATATATATATATATATATATATATATATATATATATATATATATATATATATATATATATATTATAATAATCATAATAAAGAATCTAAAGAGAATATTGGAAAGTGTTTGAGAATTTAATGAAATAATAATAATAATAATAATATTAATAATATATAATTAATAATAATAATAATAATAATAATAATAATAATAATAATAATAATAATAATAATAATAATAATAATAAAAAATAATTAATAAAATAAACTAAAAAAAATACTAATAATAATAATAACAAAAAATATATATATATATATATATATATATATATATATATATATATATATATATATATATATATATATATATATATATATATATATATATATATATATATATATATATATATATATATATATATATAATATTAAGAAATTAAATTTAAATTAGACAATTTTTAGAGAATTGGAAAGGAAATGTAAAATATATTAAACTAAAGCAGGCATTGAATTCCTAAAATAAAATAATAATAATAATAATAATAATAATAATAATAATAATAATAATAATAATAATAATAATAATAATAAATAATAATAATAAAAATAATAATAAATAATAATAATAATAATAATAATAATATAATAATAATAATAATAATAATAATAATAATAATAATAATAATAATAATAATAATAATAATAATAATAATAATAATAATAATAATAATAATAATAATAATAATAATAATAAATAATAATGAAAATAATAATAATAATAATAATAATAATAATAATAATAATAATAATAATAATAATAATAATAATAATAATAATAATAATAATAATAATAATAATAATAATAATAATAATAATAATAATAATAATAATAAAAATAATAATAATAATAATAATAATAATAATAATAATAATAATAATAATAATAATAATAATAATAATAATAATAATATAATAATAATAATAATAAAGCTGTAATACTTCCTCTCTTAAAACCATTCTCTTAGTAAACAAGATTAACAAAAAAGCGTCGAACATGTAAGCGATGAAAATATATGAACGAAATATGCCTTTGTTCGTAAACGATTCGAGAAGAGAGAGAGAGAGAGAGAGAGAGAGAGAGAGAGAGAGAGAGAGAGAGAGAGAGAGAGAGAGAGAGAGAGAGAGAGAGAGAGAGAGAGAGTGGCATGTGGACAAATGCATTTGTTTTTAAATCTTGTGTATTAACATAAACTTGAACGTATATGCGAATTAAATGTATGTGTGTGTGCGTGCGCGAATTGAATGAGTGTATGTGTGTGTTTGTGACCTGTACAACTAATCCATAAAGCTTTGGGTCTAAATTAGCATTTTGAAGGAGGGATAATGTAATTTTAATGCGAATTTAAGTATTTTGCAGCATTTTTGAGGGGAGTAGCTGTACTCGTCTAATGAGAGGATGTTCTTCGTATGCCTATCCTTACTTCACAGAATAAATAACCCTCAAATCGTATTTAACTTTCTTATATATATATATATATATATATATATATATATATATATATATATATATATATATATATATATATATATATATATATATATATATATATATATATATATATATATATATATATATATATATATATATATATATATATATATATATATATATATATATATATATATATATATATATATATATATATATATATATATATATATATATATATATATATATATATATATATATATATATATATATATATTATATATATATATATATAATAAATATATAAATAATATATATATATATAATAATAATAATAATAATAATAATAATAATAATAATAATAATAATAATAATAATAATAATAATAATAATAATAATAATAATAATAATAATAATAATAATAATAATAATAATAATAATAATAATAATAATAATAATAATAAAATTAAATCCCGTAAACTGGCTTCAAGATCGTGCTCTATCATCGCCAACAATCTTTGTTATGTCTTTTATTCAAGATATTTTGAAGACGTAATTCTATCTTGATTCTTTAAAGCGAAACTTGAAAATTTTAAAGATTTTTTTTTTGTAAAATGAAACTACTCTTTATTTAGAGAAAAGAAATCGTAATATTTCAGTAATATTTATTACTGTTATTTAGTAAGAAATTCTTCTGAATAACAGAAAAAATTTCGAAAAGTATTTTATATGTTTTTTCTCAATTTCATTTATATATAATCATGGAAAGTGCTCGACACGTGAGTGGTGGTAAAAAAAATTAATAACCGATGTGCTGATGATTCGAATAAGCTGTAAGTTTTGGACTTTTAAGCGGGTCTTATTCTCGTTAACAAGGGATGCTTTGCCGGAGATGGAGTAAAAAAATTTTTTTAGTCGAGTTAAAACCGTAGTCTGATAAATTTTATTTTTACTATAAAATTAAGGGAGTCAGGGCTGGAGCCGGTGCCATAGCCAGAGTTGGGCAGGAGCTGGAGTTTGGCCCGGAGCCGGAGTTTGAGTTAGGAAAACCAAATAAATTACCGGCAATGCAACCGTGATTAAAACGCATCAAATATAATTTCAGTCGGCTATGAATTCCAACCGACACTGATATATATTGATATATAGATTAGAACTTTGTCTAGAAGTGTTGATTATTAAGTACAAAAATTAGATACCAAAAAAATAAAAAAATAAATAAATAAATAAAAATAAAAACAGAAACAGAACATTAAATAAGCATATAAATAGATGGATAAATAAATAAATTTAAACAATAAATATATAAATAAATAAATAAATAAAAAACACACACATACAAAAATATTAAATAAACATATAAATAGATGGATAAATAAATAAATTTAAAATAAATAAATAAATAAATAAACAAATAAATAAATAAAAAACACTCACAAAAAACATTAAATAAATATATTTAAAATAAATAAATAAATAAATAAACTATCAATTTATTAATAGTTTCTCAACAAATACAATAAAATAAGAAAGTCTCGAAAAAATAAATAAATTTCATTCAAGAAAAAAAAAATCAAGAATTTAAAGAATTCTTTCTTTTCTCTTTAAGTAAATAGCGTAATTTAAATCTTGAATGGAGATTAAATGTTACGAAAAGTAAAGAATAGGAGAAACAAAACAAAAACAAAAAATTTTTTTTTCGAGTAAATTCTCAGCATTTTCTCCTATTTTTAATGTCTTACAATTTTTAGACCAAATTCAAGTTAATTCTAACAATTTTGTTCTTATTTAACGTCTTACAATTTCTAGACTTTCTTAATCTTTGCTTTAATAATCTAATGATAAGATTTCTCTTTAGAATTTGATTTTGCTTATTTAATTCAATACTCGATGAAATATATTCAATATATATATATATATATATATATATATATATATATATATATATATATATATATATATATATATATATATATATATATATATATATATATATATATATATATATATATATATATATATATATATATATATATATATATATATATATATATATATATATATATATATATATATATATATATATATATATATATATATATATATATATATATATATATATATATATATATATATATATATATATATATATAGAGAGAGAGAGAGAGAGAGAGAGAGAGAGAGACGGCACAAAAATATACCCTTAATCACTCCTCTCCCCATCACCTCTTGAAATTAGACGGCCTGTGGTGGTGTAGTTGATGATATGAAGGAATTACCGGATTCTTGCGGTGATGATCTTCTTTCTTCATCAATTTTCTGCAATATTCGCGATCTTCACTCTAATTTCCCCAAAGCTGAAAGTCTTCTTTGCTATTTTAGATTTCACCTCTTCTTCTTGACTGAAATTAAGGTGTTTGATCCCATCGACAACAATCCTTTCTCTGTTCCCTTTTATCGTTTCTCTCAGTACTTTCTAGTGCTGAGTATTGAGCAGGTCATATATATATATATATATATATATATATATATATATATATATATATATATATATATATATATATATATATATATATATATATATATATATATATATATATATATATATATATATATATATATATATATATATATATATATATATATATATATATATATATATATATATATATATATATATATATATATATATATATATATATATATATATATATATATATATATATATATATATATATATATATATATATATATATATATATATATATATATATATATATATATATATATATATATATATATATATATATATGTAAGAGAACTTTTAAGATTCAAATACACTTTATAAAAAGAATTTTCCAGAGTTTGAAAGAGAAAAAAACAAACAGATAAACAAAACAGACAAACAAAACATTCAAAACTCCTAAATTATCCTTCTTAATATTTGAACTCTTCTAAATGATGAAAGTAGAATTAAGAGGAAAAAATCAGAAAAAAAGCGAAATTAAACATCATTTTTATTATCTTGATACAAAAGTTAAAAAAAAAATAAAAAATAATCCAATTAGTTAAATAATAAACAATGAGAAATGTCTTAAAAAAATCAAGATCTTGAAGTAAGAGAGTGGAACACTACCACGGAATAAATTTCTTAATTAAATGAAAGAAGAATAGTAATTATTTGTGGAAACATACACGCTTACATTCATCTATATCTAAATATATACATACACAAACACACACACACACACACACACACACACACACACATATATATATATATATATATATATATATATATATATATATATATATATATATATATATATATATATATATATATATATATATATATATATATGAGCGTGTATGTATTAGAATGTCTATAATTTAAAGCATTTGATTCATAACAAGCATACGAATTTATTTATTCATTTATATATTTATTTATTTTATTTTTAATTTCAGGTCATTATTATGAAGGATGGTTATTTGGCCCTAACATTTCATATGAAGGATTTCTTTCCATGGTCTTAGGAGTCCTGAATCCCTTACACTATTTTCTATATTCCCATGTAATTTGGGGTTTCTTTTCCTTGTGATCTTTTTGGGAGGGTTTTATTATTCTAAGAGGTTAAGGGTTCTGAAGCGCCTTTGGAACTTTTTAAAATAAACATAATTATTTCATTATTATTAATAGAGTAACGCTTTACACATCTGGAGTGGTTCCTCTATGAAGTGAAATCTTGGTTGGGACGTTCCTTAACCTTTTGGAATTTGCTTAACAAATAAAGCTCATGAAAATTCGTGGTACACAATGGCGATACTTGTTTGATCACGGTTGAGAATCCGGACTTTGAGCCATAAGATTTTGGGTAGAGTTAGAGCCAAAAAAAATTTTGTGGTAGAGTCCGGTCCTGAGTCAAAATTTGTGGTGGAGTCTGGTCCGGAGCCAAAAGATTTGAGGTGGAGTCTGTTTCGGAGCCAAAAAATTTGTAATGGAGTCTGGTCTGGAGCCCCCCCCCAAAAAAAAGATTTGAGGTGGAGTCTAGTCTGGAGCCAAAAAAGATTTGAAGTGGAGTCTGGTCCGGAGTCAAAAAAATATGTGGTGGAGTCCGGTTCGGAGCCAGATTCAAAAAAAAAAAGTTGGGGATTTGCCTAACTTGAAGGATAAAAGTATTTACTCTGAAATATTTCTCGCTTACTTGATCGAAAATGAAGGAATTAGTTCTTTTTTTTAATTTTAAGTCGCACCTTAAAGATTCGAGGGAGATCGAGGTAGATCAAGATAGATCGAACTGTTGCCTTCAAGTGCGGGAGAGAGTCATTCTACAGTTTTGTTTTTAACATATTTCATAAAGAATTAAAGGTTTCTTGTGTAAATGAAGAAAAAGTTATTACTAAAGAATGGAAATTGGAGTGATGTAATTTAAAATGGTGCTGGAGCTTGAGCCAAAGTCAGAGCCAGAGTTGGAGGATGAGCATGATCCTGATCCTGATCCGGAGCCTAAGCTTGATCCTAGGTCTGAGCTTGAGCCTGGACCTGAACTTGAGCTTGAGCCTCAGCCTGATCTTAAGCTTGAGCCAGAGTCTGAGCTTAAGCCGGAGCCGGAGCCGGAGCTGAAGCTTGAGCCGGAACCGGAGCCGAAGTCAGAGCTTTAACTTGGGTCTCAGCTTGAACCGGAGTCTGAACTTGAGCTAGAGCCTGAGTTTGAGTTTGAGCCGGAGCTTGAGCCGGAGTCGAAGCCGGATATGATGTTTGATCCTTAATAATCCATTCCCCCGTTTCCAATTTTTAAAATTTCCTCTTTAAGATCGCAAAAGAAATTAAGAAATAACTAAAAGAAATAAAAAAAATACAATAAAGAAATAAAATTATAATATAAATAAAATTTCGAAATACATTAAAATTAATTAAAAATTAAAAGCATAAATAAAATTAATTTTCATATATAAATTAACTGACATTAAATTTAACAACCGAATAATTACATTAACAGAAATTTTTACTTCTAGGATAAGCTATTTTATTTTTTTCACATTTAATTAATCTCTGTACGACTTTAATACACATGTGTACGATTTTAATAATACATACTGTGAGTATAAATATGATAACACAGTTTTCATTAATTAATTACAAAATTCCATTAGTTTGATTATCTCTAATATATTAGAATAGAATATTTCCTTTGTTTTCCCGCTATTATAAATTGGCTCTCTCACATCGCTTCACTTTTGGACCGTAAATTTTAATGTTTCTTTATCTGTCTGTCGGTTTGAAAATTATTTTATACGAATAATGTATATGGCTATAAAGACATATAACGATTTATAGTAAATATATAGGTATATATATATAATGAACTTATAGAAATTAAAGTTTCAATTAATAGTGTTTCTTAACTTGTCTGTCGGTTTGAGAATTAAATTATATATTTAATGTATATGAGTATATAGAAATATAACAATTTATAGTGAATATTGTTATATACAATGATTTATAGGGATTAAAGTTATAGGTAGTGATGTATAGTAACAGTATTTATAAAGAAAATATTCATATAAAAATATAATGATTTATTAATAATAATGACATATTGGTTCATTGTAAATATATTTATATTTATAACGATAATTGGTGACTAATTTTATATGTATAATAATTTATATTAAGAAACTTATATTTTAATAAAAATTTATTTATATTATATAATAATGAAATTTTAAATACGTATATTTCATTGTTTTTGTAAATGGTATGTTGCATTGACTCAGTAAGCATGTGATTTTCATTTCCATTTTGAAAATTCGCAATTTTTTCCCGATGTTAAGTCTTAATGAAATATATTTCCCATTCGCATCCATATCTGACGACAGACAGAAGGAGTAAAAAATTTATTTCACAAATGACTGAAATTTTTTACATTCATTAAAATTCAAGATTTTATCACCTAATCTATATTTTTATATGGCTTTTCTAGAGTACACGTAAAATCTATTTTTTTGTTTTTGTTTTTTTTTAGCAAAAGTTCACATCTCACGGGCATTGCCCTATTCGAGGAGAGGAACTTTTCTAAGTAGTAGGATCCCCAAGAGGTATCGAATCGGCGCCCTCAAGCATGTGAGTCACCCACTCTACTGTTTGATGAATGCTATAAATTTTGTGATACATTACAAAATTTAATGCTCGTTACAGGAAAACTTTAAATAAAGAAAAATTTTAAAAAGATATCAAATTTAATTACAAATTTTTCAAAAATAGACAATTAATAATATAATTAATTACTATTGAAATTTAAAATTAACTGCGATAGATTGCCCTTTGTAAAGAGATATTGCAATACTTCATATTATTAGAGCTTTCATCCTTTAAACTTTAAAGTTTATAATTCATTCAACAAAAAATTTGAGATTTAAATATTCTTTTAAGAGCTTTAAATTTTACTTACCAAAATCCATGCTAAGTAAACGATGAGAGTTGCATTTACATTATGATCTAATTTAAAATGCATTGAAGTTCTAATATATATATATATATATATATATATATATATATATATATATATATATATATATATATATATATATATATATATATATATATATATATATATATAGCACCTCCTCCTTGAATAGTAATGCTTTGCCCGTGAAGCGGTGGTGATGTGTAAAAAAAAAAAAAAATATATATATATATATATATATATATATATATATATATATATATATATATATATATATATATATATATATATATATATATATATATATATATATATATATATATATATAAGAACTATACTAAAAGATTATATTTCATTAGATAATAAGATGTTGCCAAAAGTGCACTATATAATTAAGTATTTTGGTTGCGAAATATGATAACAACATTCCTCCTCCTATTATTATTATTATTATTATTATTATTATTATTATTATTATTATTATTATTATTATTATTATTATTATTATTATTATTATTATTCTTATTTTGTTATTATTATTACTATTATTTTAATAAGTTTCATAATTTTCTTTAAAAAAAGTTGGAAAGTGTAAAAGGTGAAAATATTTCTTAAATAAACCAAACTTTGAGCAAACGAATTTTAATTTTAACTTTGTATTTCCAAACCAAAAATTTAAATTTTCGTTCAAATTTTTTTTTTTTTGAATGACAGTCTATTCACTCAATAAGCAGAAAAAAAAAGGTTTTTTAAATTTATTAAAATTATGCTTTATGCTACATTTCTTGCTAGAACTTTTTTGTTGGTAAAATGAGAATAGATTTTTATGTCATAAAAATGTTATCTAGTTAGAATAAAATAACTTCTAGATCAATATTTCATACTAGAATGCTATCATTTAAAATAAAAATGAAGTTTGATTATATTTCTAACCAGAAGAATTTCTAGTACATTACAAAAATTAGTAGAAAATTTCTAGTACATTTAAAAATGACTAGAGAATTTCTAATACATTTGAAAAATGACGAGAATAAACTGGATTCGGGAGATGATGATTTTGGGTTTAAATTCTAGAAATCCCCTAGTGATGATCCCCTCCTAGATTAGAACAACTTCCATCCCTCTTCAGGATCGAAAAATGTCTAAAAAAATACTCAAATTTTATTTTAAAAGCAAATGAAAATATATATATATATATATATATATATATATATATATATATATATATATATATATATATATATATATATATATATATATATATATATATATATATATATATATATATATATATATATATATATATATATATATATATATATATATATATATATATATATATATATATATATATATATATATATATATATATATATATATATATATATATATATATATATATATATATATATATATATATATATATGTTTTTTTATTTTTTTTAAAAACAAAAAAGCAAACATGAAATCATAAAAGATAAAATAAAAAGAAAAAAATGAACAAAAAAATAAGTAAATAAAAAAAATAAAATAAGAATAAAAAACCGAAATGAAAAATTAAAAAGAAATAAAATATGAATAAAAATAAAAGGTAAAAATAAAAAGTAAATAAAAATAAAATGCAGAAAACAATAATAATAATAATAAAAAATAAGGGTAAAAAAAATAAAAATAGAAATTTGAGTTTGTAAAACTATTTTTGAAACTATTTTATTCTAGTAATAAATTTTTATTTATTTTTGCTTTTAAATAAGTCAGATCTTAGAAAGGATTTTCCCCTTTATCGAGAAGGGGAACATATTCACCAGGGGTCGATCCCGTAACCTTCGAACTGCAAACTCACAACGACATCTTATACGCAATAGGGGACATTATCCATCAAACTTTAAATGAAAAGATGTATGATTTACTAATGAAAATGAATGAAAATGAAAGATGTAAGAAAACCTTAAAAAATTATGTAATAGTTATTTTAATTACAATTATTATAATAATAATAATAATAATAATAATAATAATAATAATAATAATAATAATAATAATAATAATAATAATAATAATAATAATAATAATAATAATAATAATAATAATAATAATAATAATAATAATAATAATAATAATAATAATAATAATAATAATAATAAATTATTATTATTATTATTATCATTATTATTATTATTATTACAGATAATGAAGTGTTCTATTTCCTTAAAGCTTTTGACTTTATATTAAATATTTCTTGTAAGGAAACTGACTTAGACTTATTATAACCAGCGATATATATATATATATATATATATATATATATATATATATATATATATATATATATATATATATATATATATATATATATATATATATATATATATATATATATATATATATATATATATATATATATATATACTGGAATTTTAATATGTTCTATATAAATCCTGTTTAGCATTTTATATAGATTTTGCTTTTATATCCTTCCATTGTTTTGAATGTATTTCAGTATCGAATTTCATCCTACTATTTTCACTCGTATTCCCCCCCCCTCCCCCCCCCCAAAAAAAAAAAAAAAAAAAAAAAAAAAAAAAAAAAAAAAAAAAACATTTTTTATTTCTTTTATTTGTTTTCTCTTCCTTCCATTTTTTATATAAATCTTTCAGTTTCATAATGGAATGAATGCATTTTGTATCGTATGCTCCATGTTACTTGTATGTAAATTGATATTTTTGCGCAAAGATGAAAAACAGAGAATAAGATATTTGTGTATGAGCGTGTATATTATATATATATATATATATATATATATATATATATATATATATATATATATATATATATATATATATATATATATATATATATATATATATATATATATATATATATATATATATATATATATATATATATATATATATATATATATATATATATATAT